>JAOBRC010478344.1:0-11744 GCA_027575255.1 Scolionema suvaense
ATTGTTGAGATGATAACGTTTGCGATTTCTGACTTCGCTAGTCATGTTTTAGTCAGATTTCAGTGCGGCCAGCACCTGATTCAAATTCCATACTACCTCAGAATATTTATTATGTTTTAAAAGCAGACTCAGGCTTCCCCAAATTGCATGAATGAAACGGTCGTTCGCGCCGCTATCGCGCAAACCTTGTTTTGCTAGAATTAATTTTCGTTTGCACAACAAAACTTTCATGACGTACAGACCATGTTGCCTGTGCATGTTGCCTGTGCCGCCTGCTCTAGCAGCCCGCTGAGTAGTTTCTGCCCACAAATTGCATGCATGGCACTCCGCTGGCTGAAACAGTGCTCAGATTACCAGTGTAATTGACGTTTTGAATGGGTTCCTAATCGTTCTTTTAGGTCACCACACCTGTCTATATAAACACTGCGTTCGTGACTGTTCATTTAGGAAGATTTTGAAATGGAAGTTGATGATAGGAGTGACCGACAAAAAAATTTATGACCGGCGGATTGAGCAATATCGCCGGTCATATGACTGACGCTGCAAAAAAATTATTTGAAGGCCTGGTCAAAAGAAGTGGAGTGAAAAATATTGATATAATATATTAATGTAATATAGCATATGAGAAAGTAAAGTTACCGTAATTATTTGAATGAGCCCCGGGGCGCTCATTTAATTTTCTACCTCTCAGAGGGGGCGCTCATTCAGGCCGGGGCGCTCATTACAAAAAATGCAAAATAGGTACTAGTAATAGTGGACAGACAAAACAAAATACACTGGCTAAAGCTTTATGTCTATATCCCCTTCTTCATTCTTATTCCGTTTTAGTAAACTCCCTTATTATAAAAAGCAAAAAAGAATATCTGACTGTAGATAATTTTTCCCTTGCTCTTCATTGTTATAAACTATCTGAGTGAGTGCCTATGCACATCATACATTAGATGTTCCCAAATGAGCGCCCCTTTCCTGGTTTGAGGGGGTGCTCATTTAAGCCGGGGCGCTCATTAAATTTCTCAGTTGTCAAGAGGGGCGCTCATTTAAGCCGGGGTGCTCTTTTAAACTGGGGCGCTCTTTCAGATAATTACGGTACTCGAAAATAGTGCTTGGAGAAAGACAAATTTGTTATGGCTCATTGGCAATGAGTAAATTTCATATCATTGCTGTGCTTCAAAATTCTCTTGTATCACACCTGTGTTACTCGTTACAATTATTATATTACAAATACTAAAATTAGAGAAGAGTTTGCTACTGAAATGTGTACTGAATTGCAATTTTTGCGCAAAAGATGTACATATATAAAGTACATATATAAAGCTCATATCTTTAAATCCAGTTCACCCATACAGTGTGATCAGATGAGATGAGTCACATAGGGTGGTATTGTGGGAAAAGTGTATATGCATGCTTGTTTTGTTAGAACTTTAAATTTCTAATAAGCCATTTCTGTTTGAAATATTGAATAGTTGCAGTAGTCCATTTTGATCCACAGTTTAGGAAATAACACAGTATTGTGTGATGGCCACAGTTCAGGAAATAGCGGGTATTGTATGATGACTTATGGGTAATTCTACTTAGCTTGTGCTTATTGCAGTGTTCTATCCAAAAAGTGGGAACAACCGTCAGTAACCTTAGCTATTCAACAAGCTGTGGCAGGGAAGGCTGTGTTTATTTTGATTTTGACATTAAAGTTGATTTGGGTCCTAACTATCCTAACTCCCAAAAAAATGTCTTGAAATTATGTTACCTCTTTGGTCCTCATGACTTGTTGGAGTGTGAAAGAATTCTTTTGAGATGCTGTGAAGGTCATGCTTAGTTAAGTCTGTTTGTTGTCATGCATGTGTGTGGCTCAGCAGAGAATTGATCAATTCACTACATGCTAATGCTTCACAGTGACCGCTCCTTCATAATTTCTCTGAATTCATGCTCCTTAGCTGAAACAAATGGTTTTCTAGAAATGCTGCAAATATTGTAATCATCGTGTTCATGGACGTTCTTGGTAGATGCAATATTCATGCTGTCAACCTTCTTGAAAATTATGATCCTAAATTTTTTCTATAGACATCTGCCATATCTAGAAGACAAGAAGGTGTTCTGTGTAATTTGCTCGGAGTATGTGATGTTTTTTGGAATCAGATGGATTTGCTTTGTTAGGATTCATATATTTGAAGTGGTTTCCTATAAAGAGTGATTTGAATTAAATCATTGCTTAGTTTCTACTAGTTCCACTTTCTGTAATTGAATGAAAGTCTCACAGTCAGTTTTATAAACTGTGCGGTTGCTGCTGTGTTATCTGTAGTCCATCCATCATCCTGGTTTTGTTACTTACTGTGCTACTTTGTTTGACATGCCTGTGTATGGGTAGTATGCATGTTACATCATCCCTGTTTTCCATATGTATGTTGCAATTTGCTGTTTTATTACAATTTGTTGTTGATAGTCATAATCATGTCAACTTTGTACTACTAATTACTTGTCAGCCTAGTGGAAATATTTTGTCGATACTGTTGATGCAAGCATTCCATTGTATTTCCTATAAGCAAAATACATTTTCTGTGATTTTAATGTTTCTTTGTCTTCTGAAAACATCACAGTTTGGTATTTATTTTGTAAGCTATTGTCAATTATTCCCACTTAATGGTAATAAATAAATAGATAAGTTTGCAGCTTTATTCAGAGATTGCAGATGATGTTTTCAGAAGAAACCGAAACATGTTCAAATCGCGGAAAAATAGTTTTCCTTGTCTTGAAGATTCTAAGTAACGTACTGCTATGATTCTTGAAGTGTATAACTCCTGGTAACTCCTTCTGTGAAGAAAATTTTAATGCTGTTTTGCAATTCTGTTGCTCAGACAATCCTGAGTTACTGTAATTCACCAGATGATAGTAAACATCAAAGTATGGAGACTGCGTTAATTAGTAAAACTTCCAGGCACTTCTAGTTTCAGACAAAATTGAAAAGTATCATTACTTTAATGTCAAAAATATTTTTTTCGCAGAAACTCAATTTTTAGTAAACCACTTGTTGGAATAAAAGTGAAAATTACCGAATTGTTCAAAATTTTTCCTATCCTAAATTGACACAAATTCATTTGGTGGAAAGTATTTGTGTTGAGTTTTTGGAAGTTAATGCAGTCTTTCAGGGCTTCAAATAATGGCCGGACATCGGACAATGTCCGACCGATTTAGTGTGACCGGCAGGGTAAGAAGTTGTGTCGGTCACCATGTCCGCAGCTTTTAAAATCCCTGAAGTTTGTACAGTACTTCTTTCTTGCAATAAATAGTGCTCCATTTCCACGAATGCATGAAGCCACTTGCCATTGAATATGCAATATACACCATTCCGTATCTATCACGCAACAATGGAATGTTGTTTCTGCTTATCGATCGAAACTCAAGTGTAACAGGCACATTTGATTGTGGTGATCAGAAGAGACATGCTACCCTACATAGGCAAGCACTGTTATACGTTATTAGGTACACATACTAAGAATGTCTAAGTTCATTACGCTAGCAACGGATAATCAGAATGTGCTCTTCAATGCAAATTTCTATGGCGGAGGACAATGCAACTAGAGGCACTTGCAAAGCACCGTACTGATGTTCGTAGTTTAATCATCTGGCGTAGACGCTCACCATGGCATATCCCCAGTGTTAGAGAGAGAGTCATTTCCTAACTTGTCCCAGAAGAAAACTTTGCTAATGGGATACCATTGTGAATGACCAACAGGAATTTTGTGTGTCCGGCAAAAAATACAAAGTGCCGGTCATCATGTCCGATGGGGTTGAAAAAATTATTTGAAGCCCTGTCTTTGTTTCACGTTAAGAGCTCTTGAGAAATACTGTTAAAAACATTTGCTATATGTGATGTGAAATTTTAATTATGCATTATGTCGTACCCTCCTTGAAGTTACTTTTTGGTTATGATTGTAATGTGTAGGAAGTATGTTTCATGCCAATGATATGACGGAATCCATTATATTATTGCAATATTGTGCTTTTCAAATTTAGACTTTGGGTAACCAGATGTTTTTTGTAGCATGTCCTCTAATCACTAGTAGATTAAACAGTATTTGAGCAGGGTACACAAAGCTGAAGAGTGCAAAAAATAGTTTTAAAGTAGAATTCTGATAATTCTGTTTGGCACCGATATATAGAAATTGTGTTGTCGAGCAGATGTCAACATGTCTTGTGGTGAGATTTTGCAAACCAATCTGTGATGGTGGTGGTAATGCATTCATTTGCTGTGGAAAAAATTTTTAGGACACTTTTTTTGGAAAATGTAAGGTTTCTTCTGAACAATACAACAAACTGATTAAGTATTTTGATGATCTACCAAATGCTGGCCAGGGTGACTTGCAATACCTTACTAATACCCAATCTGCAAATGCATCTGGATGAAATGTAATGGTGATGTGTTAGGATGTCTGCTCTGTTGTCAACATGTACAGTGTCAACTTTTGGAATGTAACGGTGATGTTTAGGGATACTCATATCATTTCCCACTGTTTGAAGGAGATAACATTTATTAGCTTTACCTGTATTAGTGTTCTGATTGTATTTTGGTAACAATGTTTAGATGAATGTGTTTGTGTAATCTTCATGCGGGGACTGCTTCCGCCGTGAAAGATGAACAGAAAGGCAATTCTAGTTTATAGTTCTGTCAAGATCTATACCTACATTGGAATCTCTCTATCTCAAGCTCTCAAGGTACTGAAATATAAATTCAATACAGAAAAATTTGGAGATCAATTTGGTAGTAATTCATGTTCAAGATAGAGGGTTGTCGAGATAGATAGGTTCCACTGTACTTCAAATGTCAGTGTATATTATAACCAGAGTATGAACCTGCTATGGTCATCTTTGAATATCTTGTATGAAGAGTTTGAAAAAACTGCTAAAACTTAAACTACTCAATGGCTCCTTCTGGATATGTCTATCTGTTAGATCAGTGGATATGTCAGCTTAGAAATCGAAAGTTGTCTCAATTCATATTATCCACTGAAAAGCTGATGATTTTATGTACTTAAGATCAGAAATCAATGCTACTATATGTTAGGAGAATATTATTAACTCAGGCAGAAATAAACTTGAGTGCAAAATCGAGATGTTTCTATTACCCAAATTGTTTTATCATCGCCATCTATTACGTACCTGCATTGACTTCTGATCTTAAAGTTCGGTAATGCTTCGATTGGGACTTTTGAGGGGAGCTTCTACTCAAGGAGGCGTCTATAACATTTTTACGAACTTCTCTTTTCCTTATAAATAAAGTTTTATACGTCAATGAAATATACACCAGATTACAAGTTAATGTTATCATAGACATCTTTTTCTTATTTGCGCGTACTTTTACGAAATTAGAGCCACAAAACTGAAGAAATAATGTAGTGGTGGTAGTAGTTTTACATGTGTTAAGTAGTGTAAGGGCGTCTATTCGAGGGGAGGGAGTTTAGTAGAGGAGGCATTAATTGAAACATTTTCTGAAAAAGGGGACGAATAATCGAAGCATTACGGTGCTTTTTTAAAGATATCTAGTAAATGTAACTTTAAAAGATCATTCGCTAGAAGCTGTTCGTAACTTATCAGTTTCTAAACGTGACTGTCCGTGGGGAAAACCAGATAATGTCATTATGGGAGCTCCCTTGGGAAGAGTGTCTGTAGATCTCCTGGGTTTAGCAAAAGAGGGTACTTATGTCCCTTGGGAAGAGTGTCTGTAGATCTCCTGGGTTTAGCAAAAGAGGGTACTTATGTCCTGGAATTATTGATGTGGCATCATGTGGCTTCTATTAACGAAGTGAACGCTGCAAATTGAACAATGAAAAAGTAAAGCTAGTGACGAGCTCTCCATTTCTTATATTAAGCCGGGAGCTCCAAACGAAAATGTATGGAAAATCACATGACTTGTCACAATTGAAATGAAGCATTTTGTCTTTCAGGTAATTACCTCAAAAGACTGTGCTCTGTCCATCATACTTTGTTATTCTTGGTATGTGTACGCCATGTAATTCATACATTTCGGAAAGTGCTTGTATGCGGTATAAATGATGTAAGGTGTGCAATATCTTTTACATACGTCTTGTATGACATGTATTTTTGTTATTATCAGACAATGCAAAGTGTTACTATTTGTTTGCTGGGTTGATGTGATTATTTATGCAGAGGCGTGAATTGTAAAAGTTATATTTGATGTTAGAAGAATACCTTTCGGAACGATTATTATTATGAAAGATGCCGAAGACTTTAAAGATGATTATGGTGAAGACTGAAGATATGGGGAGATTTGCTTCAGAGGTTGGATGACACAAGTTCATTTGCAGCTGAAGATTCTCAAGTAAACGCCATCCCTAGTTTTGTGAATGTCCGCTCCTTTTGCGAATGACTACTCCTTTTGTGAATGCCGGCTCCTTTTGTGAATGACCGCTCCTTTTGTGAATGCCGGCTCCTTTTGTGAATGCCCACTCCTTTTGTGAATGTCCGCTCCTTTTGTGAATGACCGCTCCTTTTGTGAATGCCGGCTCCTTTTGCGAATGACTACTCCTTTTGTGAATGCCGGCTCCTTTTGTGAATGACCGCTCCTTTTGTGAATGCCGGCTCCTTTTGTGAATGCCCACTCCTTTTGTGAATGTCCGCTCCTTTTGTGAATGACCGCTCCTTTTGTGAATGCTTCTCCTTTTGTGAATGCCTGCTCCTTTTGTGAATGCTTCTCCTTTTGCAAATGCCTCTCTATTTGTGAACTTGTCCTTACTTCGAAAAGTTCCAAGTAATGGTCAGGTAGAATCATGTATGATTTCTTCCATGCTATTATTGTTCAAAAACTAAATATTAAAAAAGAAAGCCGGTGCACCAGCTTTGCTAATTTGATTTTGTCTGACCATTACTCTGTACTTAAACGCATGTTTAAAGTTTTATGATCAATCAAAACTTCATGATTCTCCCTGCATCTGTGGTGTGATAGTTTTTTTAGTATTTCCCTAATAAAAGGCGTTTATTTGAGGATTTATTGCATGAAGATACGAAGAGACAAATATTGACTTAAATGAGGACAGCATCACAGATTCCAAGGCCATCTATTAAAGTTCATTTGAAGCAAAGAAGAAAAGGAAGAAAAGAATATCAATAAAGAAGAGGAAAGAGCTCAACATTCTTAATCGAATATCAGCATGTACCAAGTCAGTGATTATTTTAGTATATACTGCTAACTATGCAAATTCCTCAACAACAACAGTCACAAAAACATTCCTTTATACATTCTTGAGTTACTTGTTAGATAGAAATTATTAAAATTGTCGTCTAATTTGCTCTGTAGTGATCTGACAACACCTGAATGTGTCTGATAAAATGTCTCTGTGACAATACACAATGTGTGTTATTTGTAGGACTGTGTTTGCAAAAAATCAACAGAGGCAAAAACCTTCTTCATGAACCCCTGCCAATAAGCCAATGCCATTGGCAGAAATGTGGGATGATATCTTGCATTGCTCTCTGCACAGGAAGCTCTAAACAAACCATTTAATATGTGGGAAAGTAACTGTTACTCAAAAGTAGCGTTTGTGTAAAGGCTATTTGCTATGGCTTATCATTGATGGGTATGTTGCATCTTGTTGTTGCCTGTTTCAAGAGCTGCCTCTTATGCACCTGTGATATTCATGCAGTTATTGCAGTGTTAGAATTAATGAAGAATTCGCTGTAAATATGTACTTTGCTATATCTAAAACGAACCCGAAGGAGTAATTTTATGCAACTCTTGTCGTTGACACCAATTCGCTCATAAAGTGCAATAAGATGAGATGAAGAACGAAGTGTGGCATCCTGAAGTTAAGTGGGAAAATGTATATTTATGGTTGTGTTGTTAAAACGTTGAATGAGCCATTTCTGCTCGAAAGTCATTTGTGCTTATAATATGTGTTCCAAAAGTAGTACTTTAGTATATGATTATTGCAACATTCTCTCCAAAAAGTGGGAACAACCTTCATTAACCTCTGCTATTCAACAAGTCATTAAAGGGAAGACTGATTTTGAAACTTAATGATGAGTTGGGGCTCTATCAAAAATGTGTAGTTGACGTGTATGTTAGCTATTAGGTTGTTAGCTAGCGGCGTGTTTGTTGGTGTCAGTATTTTATCAGGGTGTCTACTCATTCTTGAGATCCCTGAATTGATACGTCGTACCAGTTTCGGAAAAGAGTACATTTGGCTTATATATGATACGTATATATAGTATGTGATTGTATCAGTATCCTCTTCAAAAGTGGGAACAGCCTTCATTATCCTCAGCTTCTCAACAAGCCATGTGAGGGAAAATGGTATTTTATTTTGATTATGAAACTTAATAATGGTACGGATTCAACCTGTTCCTACTCGCGAAAATGTCTTGAAATGCACTTTACCTCTTTGGTCCCTCTTGGCTTGTTGAAATTGAAGTGTGGATAAATACTTATTGTGGTGTCGATATTTGATCATGGTGTAGGCTCATTCTTGATCACCTGAAATTGATGCTTCCTAGCCGTTTTGGAAAACAGGACAATACTGGGAATTTATATGGCTTATTCTCTGCAGAACATTGGAACATCCTTCATTAACCTCAGCTGTTCAACAAGTCGTGGAAGTTTAGTGTCCACACAATAAAACCTGAGATTGAGGGCACTGTGCTAAGCCCAGCATGTATGTACTATAAAATGGAATGCAAGTATATAACAAGAACAGGCAAACATAACATAACAGATCAGTTTGCCGACAAACAGCAAGCAACCCAAGCACAAGTCATATCAATAATCTATCCTTTAACGAATTAAAGTTTGCATTGAATTGTCTTGATGCCTATGTGTATATGGCAAATGAAATTGCCGGTGCTATAATCTCAGGATCTGTGGGCACTGTCACATTAGCCTGTGATTCCACAGTGTGGAGGACCTGTCTAGCCTTGTTGACCTGTAGGGACCTGTTCTAGAATGTGTCCCTGGAGAGTTGGATTGTAGCAGGCAAATGATAGAACGTCTGCTGCTTGTATGAATAGTGCGATCACAAGTAGCACTGACAGCTTTGTGCCATTTTTGTAGCGAAGAAACTGATGACCATCAGCAGCTCGTTCAATGAGAAGACCATCTCTGTTGGTTTCATAATGGCAAAACAACATTGGAAGATATAGTAGGTCTAATTCCTGTTGTCGAGTTGGGTTTCAAAGTAGGACTGTGTCACCAACTGCACTGGGGTCTTGCTTTCGCTTGATAGCAGAATTGGCATGTTGTTGTATTTGGTACCTATGAATGTTGCCTGCATTTCTTCCAGCCCCGACATCAGAATGATTGAGCGCTTTCTTGTTTGTGAAATGGGAGCTGCACCCTTCACAGAGATAATATCAGGGGTCAAAATAAGGTCCAGCAGCAGGACATTTCCGGATGAATTCGGAACATCCTGATTGGGACAATTTCTCTTAAACATTCGGATAGTTTTCACTTTTCCACGTTTGTCACCTAATTCTTTATTGCTGCCCTGTAAATTAAGCAAAATGTGCAGCGGCACAATTTTGCCGTCGTGGGCCTCCAGGCCGGCGGCAGTACGACGGCAAAATCAAAGTCGTCAGGAAGCCATAGGTTTACTTTGGGAATGGGCAGGGAAGATGCCGTGGGACGTCAATGGTGATCAGCCGTTGCTGCAGGAACCACAAACCTGAGTCCTGAAGGGTTAACTTTCCACTCCAGCGTGGACTAGCAACTCCCACATAATGTATATGATGAGAACACCCAACATCCGCAGATTGTCAAACGCTTGTGGGGCACTAACTCACAAACATTTGCAACACAGCTTATATCATGCAACAAACAGTCAGTACTTGCACATTACCTTGCGCATGCTTGATAGTCTACCCTTTCCTGACCTATTCATGCACTGGCTGAATATTCTTTTTCTCGTAGTAGATAGAGCCAATCACCGTAGCGGAACTTTTTGCATCTCATTATGAATAGGGCCAATGATTGAAGCAGAACACTTCCAGTGTAGGCAGCAGCCCAACTTTTTTGCATCTCATTATCAGCAGAGTGCCAGACAGAGAGATTGCATTATGTCTAATAAAATATTAATGAATTAACTGTGAATTCAATAGAATGCTTTCTTGTTTGTTGCGTAAGTGAAGGTCCTTGCGGCCAGATTAGATCAGGTCACCAGTGTTTGTCTCACTTGGAGCAAGCCTAAAACTGGATGTATTATCGATCAAGGTTGCGCCATAAGTGGTACAGATGTTCATACTGGCCACTGCAAGTCACTGGTGGGAAAGCTACTGACTCCAATGCGAAAAAAATGACGACAGCAAAATTTTGCCGTCGTGAACTTCATTTCCGCTGGCAAAACCGACGGCAAAGCTGAATGCCGTCGTAGATTTACAGGGCTGTTATTGGTAAACCTCAATTACCTACATAGCTATTGATCGTAAAACGTCTGGATGCTCTAAATTCCCGGTTTTTTTACCCCTGAATGCGGTGTTGCACGATGCCCTTGCAGAAAACTGTCTAATGTAGCCCGTGTTGGTTGATTCAGCTGATGGGCAGCTTCCAATGCTTTACCGAGTGTTTTCATTATATGTTCTGCTGGATTCGCTTGCGGGTGGTATGGGAAGGTTTTTTGGTGGGAAATTCCGGCTGCTTGTGAAAGTTGTGGAAAGGCTGCAGAATTTTACAGGGAGCCATTTTCTGACGTATGCGGGAAAGGATAGCCATAGCTGCTCTATATCTATTGCTTTGGTATTAGGAACAACTTTTGCTGCTGGAAATTGCGTCAGCATGTCTTGAACAAAAAGGATGTACTTTCCACTGGGAAGTGGGCCAAATAGATTGAAGGCAATCTCATCTCAGACAGTAGGTGGTGGTATCATCATTGCTGGGGGTTCCTTGGTACTTTTGTTGCTGTATGTTCTGGCAGGGAAGGCGTTTAGCAGCAGCTGACATAGTGCCCAGAAACCAGAAATGTACTTTGTTGATGGCTGCTTCTACAGGGCTAGATGGCAAGACTATGTGTTCACCATGCACAACCAAGCCTGTTTTTGGCAAGTTCTGAAAAGACATATCAGGGTGGCCAGCAATCCCTGAAAACCCTGAAAAAGCCCTGAAGTGGGTGATGCCCCTAAAAAGGTCCCTGAAAAACCCTGAATTTGATGTTGGCCCCTAAAAAAAGACTAAAATAACAGGGCAGTTCAATTTTTGTTGTCGATATTGTTTTGCTCATTGAGAATCATGATTTGCGACTTGGTTAGTTTTTAATGATAGCCTTCACGAATGCACGCACACGTTGATCAATTTTGTAGATGATGCAAACCTTGTTAAAGTTTGTAGAACGATGACAGAGACCATGTTTGTTTAATTTGAGCACCTGAAAAGCCAATTTAGCTCTGAAATTAGCTATTACTTAAAAATGCAGATGTGTTATTGGCATGCTATCTGAGACTAGGGATGTTATGTCCTCTACGCTTCACATCTCTCTCTCTCTCTTTTATTCTTTTTTCATTGTTTTGTCTTCTTTTGAAAACCTTATCAGCAAACTTATGTCACAATATTTGACAAAGCTTTTTATTTTGGATTCTTAAGCCTGGTCCCCACCAGAGGACACGACATGAGAATCGCGACTTGGGACGCCACTTGCGACGTGGCATGGTAGTGGGGACAGTGATGTCATGTCCTCGGTAGTGGTAATTTGCTGGTCATTTCATGCAGCTTTGATTGACAGTTCGGTTTTGAAGACACGACTTGGGGACGACTT
>JAOBRC010478455.1:0-11744 GCA_027575255.1 Scolionema suvaense
TTTGTAAATAACAGTTTTCATGAGACCCAACCTGGTTTATTGCTACTAAGAAGTGTCTTGGTGTATTTGGTTTATAATTCAGTTGATACACAGTTAGAGTTAGGGTTAGAGTTACATAGGCTGATGCAGTTTATGCCTTCATTAGGCAACTGGGCGACCAAGGAAGTAGAAAATAGCCACCATAATTGTCAGTACTGTTTTAATTTTCCATTTCACCACTCTGTTAAAAGTGGGCCAGGTATGTATACAGAACGTTGCGGATCGGTCTGTAAATTGCAGGCTGGATGAATGTTGTTTATGGTACTGTAAAATAGTCCCTGCTAGTGGAAAACGAAAGGGACCGTTATTGACCAAATTGTCAAATGCTAGCATACCAATAATAACAAAATGTGTTCAAAAAGGATTTTGGTAACACAGAAATGATGATGTTATGAGCAACTGACATACATCTGTGATGTTGCGCAATTTCCAAAAATATATATGCTCAGGGAAGAACGCTCGTAGAAAAAATATTAAAACGTATTATTACTATAACGTACATTTGTAACCACATTCTTTTCATAGACATTCAAATTTTTTTTCTTATTCCAACGTTCCGTTATAGACTATTCTTTGCAGACACCACCTGACTGCCAGAAGAAAAGAAAACATTATATTGCAGACCTTGACAATATTTTCGATATTTCATTTCTAAAGCTTCATTTTCCATTCGGTTGATCTTGGTTATCACGTTCCAAGGAAAAGACTAGCGTAGGGCGCACTCAATCGCGGCTATTTATATCAATGCCGTAAATTTTCTAATGACCAAGTTGAAAATTTTCTCTGATAATACCTATCGGTAATAACCGATTTCCTTGTCTGAAATTTTCGGTGAGTTTTTAATGCTAGATAAGGCCAAGAAAATCTTTAAAACTTGTTCTATGCTTTCTGCAAATCTTTAAACAAAAACACTTAAGGAAAAACATGTTCCCGTGAAAATATTAACTCTTCAAGGCAATTTAAAAAAAAAAAACTTTCGTGCCATTTACCGCTTTCCAATTGCCGCATCCGAGTACCCCTCCGACCTTCCTTCCTCCAACCTCCAACCTCCAACCTCCGACCTGCAACCTCCGACCTCCGACCTCCGACATTTACAAAACCCCCATCGTCAGAAATAGAAGAGTGAACAAAGTTTTTACCAGCATTTTCAGGAAAATCTAAACGTAACACATGAGCAGTTACATCAACTCACCTGCAATAAAATTCATGGTACGATCAGATGAGCTTACATAGCATACAATACAAGATAAAAGAAAACATGAATTATCATTTGTATCGAACGAATCCACTTAATTTACTTTTTTAAGAGGACTTCTCCTCTCACGAACTACTTCCAAGTGCCAGCGTTTCTCAACTTCATAGAGCTATGCTGTCTATGAGCATGTTCATTTCCTATTTGAACTTATGACTATCCCAAAAAGCGATAAGTTTGTACGAGGCAAGAAAAGAGTTACTCAAACTCATGTTAAAGGAAAACAACCAAACTGTATCCACAGTCAACACTCTTTAAACGCACTGAAACTACAGCCTCTGTGAAGCTCCTTCGTCCTTTTCTTGTTGTGGACCTCAGAGAGAGCGGACGTAATCCCTTTCAATGTGGGTTTCCAGCTTGCTGCTAGTATCTGATCGTAAAATTAGCCTTTGACATTGATGAGATCTCAACACTGATACACGTTTGTCAATTTTTTAGGTTTATTGCTGTAGTTTCAGCGCGACAAAGAGTATTCACTGACGATACAGTTGTTTTCCTTTAACACAAGCCTATGAATATCGCTGACTAGCAAAAACAGATTGTACGCTGAAGAAGACATTGGCCTACCGATATAGCACTTCTCATCTATTTAAGTATGACCATGATATCATATCGAAAGAAACAATTCAGTAATACTGAACAGTTTCAGGATGTGAGCTAACCTAAACAACATTGCATCCTTGGCAAAGCAAGTCACTTCATATCACACGTTGCTACTTCTATTACAAACACAGAAACAATTATCAGAAATTCAATTTCAAGGTTGACAGATTACAACAACATAATGCAGAGATCAACTTATCTTGACACCAGCAAAATCAAAAATCCACAGTATGAAAATAGTCAATCACTTCTTGCAGATCATTCAGCAGATCTGCGGAAACACCGTTCTCGCATATTATAACAACAATACTCCTCTTTGCTTTCTGCAAAACAATGCCGGCACCAGAGTCTTTACCAACAACGCGATGGGTGTCCTCATCAGCACTTACAAACACAAACTTTCGACCTCCAACAATTATGCCATTGGTTTGAAAGGAGTTCATGTTAAATCTTTTCATAGCTGTTGCTATGACTTTGGCTTCTTGCTTCTTCACTTTGATGGTATCTCGATGTGATGCAGAACTCCAAACGTAGGCATTGGTTCCAATCATTGCTGTTTGGTCGGCATCACATTTAGACATAATATAATCAACCCAAGCATTCCAGGAGATTCGCATTTCTACAGTGCAAATTGTCAACAAGATTAAACTTATTAGTTAGCTCAAGACAAACAATTACATATCTACTATCGCAGGATCCATTTTGGAAGGTAAATTGCGGTCAGTACTTTGAACATATTTTTTCAGAAAATCCAGCTTAACCAATTGGTTTGAATTCATGCTTTCGTCAGGAAAATGCATTCAGCGGTTATCCAAGAAAAAGTGATGATGACGGACAGAAGCATAGCACACTTCCACACTTGCGAGTGTCCAAAAATAATCTCCAATTATACGGAAGTAAGAGTTCAAAAAATGCAACAAAATTCAATCAGAAATCTCAGATGACAAGAGCAACTGCATTAACTGCAATACGACCACAGTGCCCATACCATGTCAGAGCTTTTTAAATTAGGCCCACACTCGTAACGTGTGTCATACGTGCACCATATCCCTGATTGAGAGGCACAAATTTTCGTGCACCATACCTCAATGTCCCCCTATTCTCATTCCCTTGTCCTCTTCCCAGCTGCACAACTCGGGTTTCATTGAAATATAATTGTGATTCAAGCACATAGGCTGCATATTTTTTCTCACATCTTCCATTTCATTTAATTTTCTTGTTTGTATAACCCTACCTGGGATTGAATGAGAAAGAATA
Organism: Scolionema suvaense; assembly: GCA_027575255.1. Classification (NCBI taxonomy): domain Eukaryota; kingdom Metazoa; phylum Cnidaria; class Hydrozoa; order Limnomedusae; family Olindiidae; genus Scolionema; species Scolionema suvaense. The sequence goes on from JAOBRC010478455.1 coordinate 3,152, forward strand.
TACCGTGAATATTCTTGGCCACCAAATAGCTCCAGGGCTGAAAGGCTTGTCGAGAAAACGACGCAATGCAATAACATTCACTTCCGTATAATACCAGCATCACAAGTAAACTCGTGAGACCTTTCTTCTATTGAACGGATGGAAATTCTGCAGTTTAGTCCATGCACGCAACTTAAAACAAATGCATATGACTGGAAAACATAGTTTCTACACTCCCCCTCTCGGTAGAGGGGGAGGGTGACATGCTTTTGAAAAATTCCAGAAGTGTTCAGCCATAAAGCGGAGAAAAATTGAAGGGGGGGGGGGGTACTAAATTTTAGAAGTAACTGTAGAATTTGCGTTGAAATATCTATGAAACATATTTTTCAACCATAGGTAGTAAACTCTGAACTGAGATTTTATTAATTTTTGTCATGGTACATGTGATTTTAATGCACTTACATAGCATTTTATGACTTTGTTCCATAGTTAGACCTACTTTAATGGGATTAAATTTCGCGGGGATTAAATTTTGTGATTGAGCCTATCCGCGAAATGATAAGATTTCGCAGGGATTAAACTTCGCGGATGAGGGGCTTCCTAATTTTTTCGCAGGGATTTAATTTCGTGGATCAGAGAAGAAATAAACATTTTTAAAAAGAGGCGAAATCTTGCAAAAAGAACTTCTACCAATAACTTACAGTGACCTCCCTTCGACCAAATCCTCATCCGCCTTGAAATTCGAATTAGAGAGCGTTAACTGTATTCCATAGCAGGAATAATAATAGGGCCACCACTTAAACATAGTGAGGTCTTGATAGAGAAAAATTAAGTGACTTTTTTCATGTGTTACATGCACTCTTGGACAAGTCAAGCACGATTAATATTTTTGCGGATTGAAGAAAAAATTCAAATTTTTCGCAGGGACTTAATTTCGCGGATGAGCCCTCTTCAAATTTCCATTGGGAATTAATTTCGCGGATGACACCCAAATCCATGAAATCTGCGAAATTTAATCCCCGCGAAATTTAATCCCATTAAAGTATTATGTTATTCTTGTATCTTAACAAACAACTCTACACTTCAATAACCATGCTCCTTCTATTTCATATACCTTGTCAGTATGCCTTACTTCGATCAGTGTACTATTGGATCTGCCTCGCCTACATCCGAACAAGCTCTGGTTGTAGACAGTAGGCTGGCGCATTCGCAGCGGTCAAAAGTGCGCATGCTTGAGGAGCATAGTTACACCTGCTCGAAAATAAATCCTGTTACAGTATGTTGCTGTTGAAAGGAAACTGACATATCAAATTTCGCATTTTCAGCTGAAATGTATTTAATTTTGCATTGTCGGTCCTAAGACATGGTTTTGAGAGGGGGTGGAGCGGGCAGGGGGTTCGGGAAATATGGCTCTTAAGGAAGATGCTGATCAGAGGGGAGGGGGTCAAGGAAAATTGAATTTCAAGGGGAGGCTGAATTTTAGAGGGGGGTTAGGACCTTGATAGAAACTATGAAAAGATGAGGCATGTTGGCAGTCCCTGCTTGAGAGAAAAATTTTATGTTGCACGAGTGGCTTCGAGGCGAACACATTTTCATACTCCTAGGTTTAGAATTTAAAAAGCTCTGCATGTTTTATTTCAACTCTACACTGCTTGGGTAAGGAAATTGAAATGATCTGGACAGTCTCTAGTCAGGGTTTCTTGCAGACTATCAATATATGGCTATTTTCGGGATCTTTGGGGATGCCCCTCATGCCCTCACCTCAGGAAACCCTGTAGCGGGAATCAGACCTGGGCCTCTGCAAAGACAGCTACTCTTTATAATACAGATAATCGCATACCTCCATAGCAGCAGTTACATTAAGTAAACTATGTAGTGTAGAAGACACAATAACATCATAGCTAGCGACAACCTACTTTCATTTTCTTCCTCTGAATCATTCACACTTTCCGCCTCTTCTTTTGCACCATCAACAACTGAGGTCCCTTTTCTTTCACCAGCAGCTGAAGAAAAGCAGTGTGCGCTTAGAACATATAAAACCAAATCATAGAATTAGTGGACTCCTGCAAACTTAATTGAGAATCCGCGCTAGATCAAAAAACATATAAGACATAACGCCCAAGACTCACACCATGAATGACAAACACCTGATGAAGAATTCCTGAAATATTTCCAAAAAACTGTTGAGAAGATCATGATCTGAGCAGACTATGCTTTCATGCATTCAGTGTTAGCTGTTTCAACATATGTTTCGTAATATGCTGGTACCATGAAATTATCTGGTGTCCTGTAATAGATCAGTTACAGATTACAGACATCAAGCAATACATGTTGGACTGGTACCATGATGATACCTGGTGCACTCAATACTACAATTTCCTGATTACAGCCATTAAAGTAATTAATGACTCGCAGGTGCAGGGTTAAAACAGGAAAGAAGAAACTTATGTTGTGCAACAGAAACTGAACTCTGAATATGTATTATGCTTGTGTTTTTTATGGTACCGGCCTATATTTTGTAATCACCTGGTTTGTGAACTGTATATTTAATAGATGAGTGTTTTAAGGATTATTAGAGTTGCCCCTCACACCAAAAATGACAAAAAACGGATGAACAGTTTTATAACATATTTGGAAAACATCCATGAAAATAGCAAATTTGAATATAAATTGCCACCTGCAAGGCTAACGTTTTATTCCCCCAGACATGAGCCATGATCCATGACATACTCAGATCGCCCCATTTAAACTGTTGACATATTTGGAAAACAACCCTTAAAGTCTCCATTTTTGAGCATAAAATGCCAGCTGCAAGCCAAACAAGAGTTTTCCCAGATACGGCATATGGTCCATAATGTAACCACTACTACACCAAAAATAAAAAAAAAGTAATGAATGAATCTTGAAATATTTTGAAAAAACCCTAAAAATAGCCATTTTTGGGCATAAATTGCCAGCTGCAAGCCAAACCATTTTTCTTCCAAAATTCTGCCTCCATCACTTTTCCTTAATTAACGATTGTCACCTTCATGCAAAATTTCAGAAAAATCCAGAGGGATTAGCCGGGAAAATGCGTTCGTGACGGACTGATGGATACATATAGACAGACCTCATTTTGTAGGACTCTTCCGCTAAAGCAGGAGTCAAGCAAGTCACATAATTAGTGGACTCACGCAAACTTAATTGAGAATTTCCGCGTCAGATCAAAGAAGAGAATAACACGTAAGCCATAGGATTTGCACCACAAATAACAAAAACGCCATGAAGTGTTCTAAGAATCCTGAAACATTATGAAAAAACCCTAAAACAGCCATTATCGACATAAATTGCCACCTGCATGCTGAAAAACAACATATTCTCAAGATATGAAGCATAGGTCATAACATATGCTTTGTTGCCCCTAAGATCCATGCCAAAAATGAAAAGATAAACCATTGTTGACACATTAGGCAAAAAAACCTGAAAATAGCCATTTTCTGACGTAAATTACCAGCTGCAAGCCCAACGAGATTTTCCTCGGACAATGTACGCAGAAAGGTTCCTATGAATCACACCAAAAATGACAAAAAAACGGATGAACCGTTCATGACATTTGGAAAATAACCCCAGAAAACAACCATTTTTGAGCGCAAATTGCTACCAGCAAGCCAAGCCAGATTGCAAGGAGACAGGGTCTTTTGGTTCAAAACATGCATAGAGTTACCCCGAATATCCAAACCAAAAATGACAAGAATCGGAGGAACAGTTTTTGACATCTTTGGATCAAAAACTATAACAACGCTATTTTTGGTCGTACCTTGCCACCTGCAAGCCAAACCAGATTGTCGGGAGACATGGCACATGGTTCATAACATGCATACAGTTGCCTAAAATATTTGCGCCAAAAATGACAAAACACGGGTGAAACGTTCATGATATATTTGGAAAAAACCCTGAAAACAACCATTTTCGGACGTAAATTGCCATCTGCAAGCCAAACCAGATGGTCAGGAGACAAGGGCATATGGTTCATAACATGCGTACAGTTGCGACTAATCGTTCATGACATATGTGGAAAAAACCCTGAAAATTGCCATTTTCAGACGTAAATTGCCGCCTGCAAGCCAAACGAAATTTTCAGGAGACATGGCATATGGATCAAAACATGCGTACGGTTGCCCCTAATATGCACACCACAAGAGTTTTCCCAGATATGTGGTGTACAGCATAACTACTATTGCCCTGCAGTTTCACACCAAAAACCACAAAAAAGTAATGAACAGATTTTGAAATATTCTCAAAAAACCCAAAAACGGAACAAAAATTTTTTTCAAAATTCCGGCTCCATAACCTTTCCTCCTTTATCCTCATTTATGGATCGTCACCTTCAAACCAAATTTCAGAACGGGAACATGCGTTGGTGACGGACGGACAAAAGGACGGACAGACGGACAGACCCCATTTTATAGGACTCTTAAGCTAAAGCAGGAGTCCAAAAAGATTAGTTAAGGCGGTACAGCAGGAAAATTCACAAAATTTTTACATTCTCCAACTTACCTGCAACTTTTCCGGCTCCCACATATACACAAATAATACTATAAAATAAAGTTTGGGCTTCTGGGCTCGCGTATATCCGGAGACACAGGCGAGTAAAGTTTATAACTATGCACAAGTTTCCCGCGCCATTCTTCGCTCTCTCTGGCTGCTACTGCACACCACTCATAATGTCAGAAGCAGAGAATAATCAAAATTATGTTCAAACTGCGCATTCGATGCGACCTTTGATCACTGTTCACCTGCTAGGTATTGTTAATGCTCAGCCAGTAAGCACTTTTGAATGAAACTCTTCGAGCTCATTGATATCGCTGTGTGACATGTGCTGAGTCAGATTGGTTGCAGGCAAGTCTTCTTGGCTTCTGATTGGTAGAAATTAGTTTATTGCAATATATGAGACGCTTGGCATGAGGAAGTAGTAAAACTTTCGGTGAAAAGTATGATCACTTAGATTCATACTTCCGCCACTCTGGAATAATTATTTGCTTGCGTAACGGCATTATATCCTTCGAGGAACAATTGCTCGGCATTCAGTAGAAAATGTTAAGGTGTCTCGCCTTCTGCGAGCAAATTATTGGCAGCATAATCAATTTTACAGCTTTTACACGTTTAAGTGGTCTTCACTAAACAAACCTTTGTGCAGAAATTATTGGTCGGAGGCAGAGAACGACGGCTGTCGGTGATAGAGGACAGGTGCATGGAAAAATATTCAGGCAACACTAGATTTATGTCATTCTCTTCGTTTCTTGTGACCCATTTTGTGTGAATCGTATGTAATTTAGGAAGAAACGCTGTAGATACTGAACAAGTTACAAAACGCATAAAAGCTCCCGTATGTTCTTCAAGTTACACGGCCACCACATAAGGGACATTGAAAATTTTTTGTACATGTTCACAGTAGCTCAAAAACTTTGGTTTTGTGTTTTCCATTGTCTTTTTGTGTGACGTCATAACTGGTGTATATGACGTTCTATGGTTTTATTTCTCCCTACAAAATGTTCTACAATAATCATAGTAGTCAGCAAAGAAAACATCTTCCTCCAATTATTGCTCTTTTCGTCAGGTTAAACCACTTCATATCATCTATTTTTCCTGCTGTACCACCTTAAGAGTATATTATTGCAGTCCATAACACTCAGTAGCTTTTAGCATGGCTTCATCCAATGGCAATTTGATGTGTATATCCACACTACTGCTCCTTTAGCCATCTCTCAAAAGGGTTGCACGTTGCAAGCAATAGAGAGACATACTTCCGTTATCCTCCAATTGTATCTGACAAACGGAAGCAACAAGATTTGACACTTAATTGCATTCCACAGGGGCTACGTTTATCATTGGGTAGTATTTGTGCTTGTCCGCAGTCTTACTTCCAACATCCACATGTTTAAATGAACAATGTGGCAGAGTCAAGGAGGGCTGAACTAACTCACTTTTGCAAACTTCCAGTTTTCCTCACGTTGGCAATCCAAACTGGTGTCAAACTATTGTTTTTATATCACCTTGGTTCACAGTCGATACAGGGGAAGATTTTTGAGACCTTGAACCCCACGAGGTTGCTAATATTTCCTGTTATAATTTGTTTTGATTGTAAAATAATACAGTACACCGTGTGATCTCTGTATTCTTCCAGATTGACAAGCAATATGCACACATATCGCGGCAATTGTTTGAGATTGTTGGGCCTGTAAACATTGACACGAAATCTGTTGTTTTAGATTCTGCCCCCCAGCTCAGCAAATTTTGCCATGATCAATTGGCAAAGCAAGTGAGATCATAGAAGAGAGACAGTGATTTGCCCAAACAGCCTCTGCTGAACAAATTTGTCTGTATCGTTATGCAAGTGACGTTTTATTCTGATTTATCTTCTTTTGTGGGATTACATAATTTTTGCAAATTTCCGGACAAGCTTCAGTCCAGAAAATTAAGAACGTTTGAAATGTCAGGTCATTATTGGAAAAACTATGCACTGTGCTCACGTACATGTTCCTGGATGAAGCCTGCACTTTAACAACTTAAAATTTGTCACATGACTATTATTATCTTACTAAAAATGCGTAAATCTTGAAGGCGTAAGCCTTAGCTCTTGTCTATTTTGCGCTGACATAGCTACCACTACGAAGTCTCTTCAACACATTCATCATAGCCGTGACATCAACAATACTTTTGCTGATGTCAGAAATTTTGTTTACAAAAATGAAAAAAAGGACAACAATTTTTAATCAAATGCTTGTCCCCAATAAAACAGGGACAGCAAGACCAAGATTCTCATTCCCAGCTGGTAGGCAGAACAATCAGCAACCTACTTTGCCAAATGTGCCCGCTATTTCCAAAGGTTTCTACTTTTTCAAAGGAAGGATCACTCATCAAAGAGTCAAGTTGAACTATGCATCTACGTCTCTGTAACATCACCTAGTTTCAATATCAGTGAGGGGACACTGCCAGTCTGCCCGAAATTGGTGCATATATTGAAGGAAAGCCAAGCAGTCATACTTATATCCAAGGATTGTTTTACAACTTCTGAGAGCTATGGTTCTCTTATGGCTTGCCAATTCCTAAAGGTTATATTCAGGATTTATTTCAGCACCATGTTGCAATTGACTATCAAACACAACAGGTTGCTCCTCAAGGATCAAAACAACAAAAATTCTTTGAAAAATACCCAATTCCTGCCCATTTTTCCAGTAAAATTGAATGTACAACTTGCTTTTTGGGATATGCTCTGAATTTTTACTATTATAATTCACAAATAGGGCAAGTGCGTGATTTCACTGATCAGCTCAGGCTAAAGTTGCTGAAATGTTTACTACATAAAGAACATTTTCGAGGTAGATTTTACCCCCCAACAGAACAGCATAAATAAACCTCAGTTTAGACAATTCTGGCCAACGATATAATAACAATACACCGCATGTTGATTGTTAAGTGCTTCATTTCCACTTCATACTGGTGTAAAAACCTTTTGCAGGAAAACTTGTGATGCATTGAGGCATCTTCATGCATGTCATAAAACGTGGCTCACAAATACAAAAGTATTTTCAAAAATTAATCATGCGGATAAAGTTCTATCCACTCAATGTTAGTATAGAGGGAGTACAATGACATGAAATGGATAAGATGAAATTTACCAAATGATAGCATAAGTTAAGGTAATATAACGGTCCAAAAAGAAATTAACATATTTGAAAGTCCTTTTAAATTCAGGAACTTCATTTCATTTGAAAGCTGCTCTTGCTCACAAGATGCAGAGCTTCAAAGTTTCTGCAATCGTTTTTAAACACAGCAATTATGTGTGACATGGGTCATGACCAGTAAAATTATTGAATATTTGCGATCGAATTGTACTTGATCCAAGGACAGGTGAACATGTTTGATTTCATTACTTCTGCCAGACCGTTAGTATGTTCAATATACAATCTTCACAATTCTTCCACCTGGTTGGCTACCATGACTAGCAGTATACATAGTGGTCATAAGTGTTGCTATAGCTTAAAGTAAACAGTAGCTCAATCTTTTTTTCTAGCCAATTGCATGAGTACTATCACACTTAAAGAGGATTTTATAGCTTCACTGCCAAGTCTATACTGACACACAATTTTTCCGTTACTTAAAAATTTCCAGTACCACAAACCGTACACTCAAGAACTAGAGCCTTACATAGTAAATTGAGCAACGGTTCATTTAATATGCATAAATAATGCACTTTCAAGACAATGGGATTAGCATACACATTTTTATCATTGACTGAGAAAGCAATAAATATGCACAACTTGAGCATGGAGGATGAATTCTTGTACTCAACAGGTGAAAATGTTTCGTTCCAATTGCAGTAATTCTAATATACTGAATCCGTAACAGCGAGATTGAGTATGGCAGGTGACGGTGCATTTTACAATGAAAATTTTTTTTGTAAGAACCAGTTCCTTTACAGTGAATCAACATCATTTTTCATATCAGGGATCGAATTAAGCGACCGTGAACTGCGATTCGCGATCCTACAATTTAAAATCGCGATCCTGAAATCCGGTTTGAAATAAAAATCGCGATCACGGAGTTGAGGCTTTAAGTATCAATTTTCGAGCAC
>JAOBRC010478566.1:0-11744 GCA_027575255.1 Scolionema suvaense
GTGTGATCCATCATCTGCAGTAAAAAATCGTTTCAATTGTATGATCAAATAGCGGCCACAATGCGCTATAACTGAGCGTTGCTCTCGCGAGGCATTAGGGCAATAGGAATTGGTAGAAAGTAGCTCCTCAGGACTGGAGTAAGAGTCTAAGGACTCCTGAAGGAAGCTTAAAACTGGCAATTGAAGAATAAAAGAAGGGTCTTCAGCCTGGCATTCCGCAGAGCATCCATTACAAAATATAATGTTTTGAACACAGTACTTGACGCAGTTTGTCGCCACAAGAGACCGTTGACATAGTTCATTGAGGATGCACGTTAGAATCTCAGCAGCATCTTGCCGCTCACTGAGATCAATGTTACCACTGAGCACTACGGTTGGCAGATATTTAATGAAATGAGAAAGTAGCAGACATCAAGGATCAATGATAAATGAAACCCATGTTAGGAAGTATTGTGTAGGCAGATACAGCAAATGTAACATATGCAGCTGCGCACATAAATTCCTTTCTCTATTCTGATAAATTCTAGCAAGAAAGCAACCTTTCCACTACAGAATGGCTTTAGAAGGGTCAGGATTTTTGAAGCAATGAATAGATACATGAAACATTTTGTCATGGTTTGAAACGTTTTGAGACGGTAGGAAAAAAGTTTTCAAAGCATTTGAAACCCTTCGAATTAGTCTGGTAAGCTTTGAAACGGTTTGAAATTTTTTGAAACGGTGTGAAACCTTGTGAAATGTCTGGAAACAGGCATCACTCACACTATTTCGAAGAATAAATCTGCGTTAATAGAAGTGAATACCTTTTCGGAAGCGGATTTCAACTAAGTATAGTAGGTATGTTGGTATTTAACAAGAATGTGGACAAACTGTGCAACAGCAGACAAAGGTATGCTATAGCAAAATTCTCTCTAACTGGATGATTACATACTTCATTCGCTTATTATGATCTATAAAAAAAGCATTTTCCTACAATGTTCTTCCCTTCTGGCTCCGTAGAGCAGCATGTTTTGAATAACTTTTGTTCTAGTAGAACTAAAATCTAATGTTCTTTTGCTATAACTCAGTAAAGTTTTGAGAAAAATATTTGCCTGTCGTAAGCTCTGCATTGGTAAACAATGAAATCGTTGGCAATACTGGTATCTACAAAAATTAATTTTAGCATAATTAATGCCAGTACTCAAAATGTTAACATTTCGGAGATAGTATATGGGGCAAAGTAGCAAAGCATGGATATGCAGCAAGATCAAATATTCATATAATGTATGCGCTACATCCAAGGAATGAGAACATATCGATAAATGGATCAAAGATGTTACTCATTTGGTATATAGACAGGTTGAACGCAATAATCATAGTGAAATCATGCAGTATTTTAAATACAACTCCACTGCAGAGCATTACCTAGAAATGCTTTCCTTTTCTTCGTTGCAAGACTATAACCCACACACCAAGCTCAGTTCCAGGTAATTCTTTTCTTTTACCAGAGATACCTGATACATTGAAATCCGGACTGGCAAAATAATCCAGAATAGAGACCGTTTCAAACTGTCTCATGAAACGCCGGTAGTATTCCAATCATGAAACGCTCTTTTAAAGTGGCAGGATACAAGAGATTTTAAGTACCACGGGGCAAGCTGCTTCACGAGGTCGAACGCCACTGTTTCACTGATTAATACCATTAAATTTAGTACAGTTTCAAGGTGTTTCATAATGTTTCACAGAATTAAAAGTCAAGCAGTGGGTTTGCGCATGGAGGGTCACATATACAGATTTGGTAAGGATCAGGTAATCTGACACCCATCCGACGTGGGCCTAAAGTCGGAACCACGTTCAATTTGACCAGGCTTGAATTTTAAAATTTTTTTGAAGATGTTTCATTGATGATATCATGATATCCCACATGTCGTCATATAGAGTTTTTCGGTTCATTCTGGCCACTTTTGATGTTAATTTTGACGGCAATAAAGGCCATACCACGTTGATAATCTGATGTGCGTAAGCCCTCGTGTCTGAAAAATTATGCCACATGAGTGCTTTCAGAGCTATATCCACATCAACTCATTTTATTTTTTACCTCCTCTTCGTTTCCCTGTGAAACTACACCTAAAGGCTTAAAAATATAATTTCTGCTGATAAATATTCAACACACTGCACATAAATGTTAGTAGATTGATCAGTTAGTGTAATATCTGATCGACAAATACTTTATAGCTCGCAGAGTACAAGCATGTCTCAACTAAACAGTGCCTGGTAGCAGATAATCAAGCATGGTATAGTATTGTGCTATCCAAATATCATGATTGTGACTTCAAAGGGGCGCTATGGAGTTATAAAACAATTCGTAAAATGCTGCCCTTGTTTCTTTTTTCAGAGTGCTTAAAAAGTTTGCCACCTGACTATTTCACTCATCTATGCATGTCAGATTATTAACTTATCATGGCCTACCGAAAAGGGAGATCTCTATTTTTTGGCTCCTTTAGGATGCTGAAATAGTACTACTTGCAATAGAAAAAATTGAGCGTACATACCATATTTGGATCTTATTAACCCCGTCAAAACCGTTGTCATTTTCGTGGTGGTGGTCCCAGGGGGACCATAACTACAGAACCACTGACTCTCTGTTCATGAAACCGGGTAGGTATAAAGTATGAGGCAACAGAAATAATTTGGCATAATTATTTATTGACGTCACGTGTTTCATGAATCCTAAAAACTGTTGATTTTCAAAATTGGGTTTTAAATACATTTAAGTACAAAATTATGGAGTTGTGTAACATTTACTCCATCCGCATAATGGTAAGCTGTGCCAAGGACCAATTATGAGCTTTGTTCCCACGGGTTTTAATGAAAACAGCTCCTTTGGGATCCAAAATTTAGTCTACTATGCTATGAAAATGACGTCATCATTGGTGGCATGTATAAATTCTAGGAAAAGCCACAAATTTGCATCATTCTGGCTCGAGTCGCTAACAAGATATTTAAAAATATTTGATAGAGGGGCCATAACACCCCCCTCTCCTCCTCCCTCCCTCCCTTGAGGATAGGGTTAAAGGAACAGCGATTCGAATTTTTTTCTAGCAGATCACTAGTCTGCTGACATCCTTCTACCAGACTTCATAGTCATGTCACCATATTATCTACATCAAAATGCACATTTTCCTTCACTTCAAAATGGTGGGTCCCCCGAAGCACAAACTCAGCAGTACTAGTCTTACATAATAAATGAGCCACAGCTTATTTAACATGCATAGATGCGTAGCTTTGAAAGACAAGGGGATTAATGCATGCTTTCTTATCTTTCTCCAAGAACGTGACAGGTATCCATGACTTACAGCACCGAGAATAAATTGTTGTAGTCAACAAGTGAAAACTTTGCTTTACGATTACAGTATTCCTATCAGATCTGCAACTGCAAACGTTAGTGCATGAGCTGACTGTCCACTGTGCTAAAAATAAATGGTACACGAAATTTCAAAAATCATTTCCTTGAAGATATTCACAGGTAAAAGTGCAAAAAGGGAAAAAATCGCAAAAATGACCTGATTTACCATTGTTGGTGGTTTTCTGGCTATATTGGCGCCAACAATTACGTGAAATTAATGAAACTTACAAAGATGGTAGAACGTGTTCAATTTGACGACTAAGAACCAAAACATTTATAATTTCCATAAGTCGTCATCGCTCAAAAATGTCCTTTTTGACAGAATGGTCATTTTACTGCTTTTGCAACAAAACTTTCACAAAACTTGCTTCAAACCACATGAAACAATGTATATGACAATAAGTTCTATCAGTTTCAGTCACTAGTTGCAATTATTATTATTAGGTCATAAATTCATAATGATTTGAAATCAACTCGGAGGACTTCAGCAATCCAGACGTAGGGTTCAACAGCTACATTTCTTAAAATTCAAAGACGTGTGATGATCAACGACAGGCTGGTTAGATACTTTTATGTCACATAAGGATTTCTTGGACAGTATGCACTCATTACTAATATTAGTGACTAGTTGAAAAGTTGAGATAAACCAGTCGCTCCATATAGATTGCAAGAATCAAGTAAATACAAAACACAAATATTACCAATTTGCTTCCTAGGGTCAATCGGATCATTATTCAAGTTCTTTAATCTTGTGTGTAGATGACCACTTTCAACAGCTATAACAGCTTCAAATCTCTCCATTCCATACCCATACATCTGCAAGGATGTGTGGACCATTTTTCTCAGCTTCTTCCATCTCTCACCATCAGATGATCCAAGATCTATATTGTTTCTAGTCACTATATTATCAACACTATTATCCAGGATACGCCCAGCAAATTTGTCACCATTCTTTATGAGAGCCTCCCTGGCTGCACTTATTTCATTTATCACAACAAAGCGTTTATGAGCAAAACTGAAGCTAAATATGTCGCCATATTTCTTAGCCACACCAACAAAGGCTCTGTGTGGACTTTCTCTTAAAAGCAGGACATTTCCAAGTATTGGCATAGGGAACGGACCCGGTGGAAACTCCCTTAGTCTCAGAACGTGCTTGAAATAGTCAAACAGAAAGTACAGCAATAAGAGCAGAAATGGAGACGCTAACGCAGTGACAACCGCAAGTATCATGATGATCCTAAAATAAAAACAACATAAGACTTCATCATGCAAATAAAAAACAGGCAAAAAGACTGACTGACAAAAAGAATCAGAAAGATATATGGTAACATTTCGGGGACAAGCTCTTGCTTCCTGTAACAGATATGCATCTGAAGGGCCCTGACATCCTCGAGGACTTGAAACCATCGGTGAAGATGACATACTTTACATATATGCCTGGTGGCAGGGATCTGGCGCAGGCCCTTCTGTAAGCATCCCCTCCTCCTGCACAAAACCAGTCAAGTGAATGACATTATCCTGAACTACAGCCCTCGGAATTTACGACGGCATTCAGCTTTGACGTCTTAAGTGCCATCGAGAAAATAATTTACACACATAGAACATACCTCACAATCAATCTCGCTCTCGTTGAAACACTTGTTAAAAAATGCTTGGGCTATCACTTTGAATTCATAATTCGGATATACTTTGAAGCCACTTAATTCTTAAAGGCATGACTGGAAAGTACGATGACGGCAGAACCATGTCTGTTGTTGCTGTTGTTCGAAGCAGCGCCAAGTCGTCACTTCACAGACCGAAGTGATTTCCTGACAACCATGCATGGCCAACACGAGGGGAAAGCAAAATTCATTACACATGGTACTACCATCATAGTGGGTATCAGCGCAGCACACAGGTTCGTGTCTCCCAGTTACTCATGACTGGTTTCCCATTGGCGAAGACCATCTCATAGCTGTTATCCTGTCTATGCAACCACTTGTATCCCACTATGACTGGCAGCAACTCCCAATTTCGGAACTAAGTCTTCACCTCCTCACCATTTTCCAACAGGACTAGAACGCAGTAAAGCGGCCCCAAAGGACAGCTCGCTGGAAACGGTCATTGTACTTGTCTTCTTCAGGGAGTGAGCTCTCGTCGAGTCCGGTTCTGGCTTTTCATCCTAATATCAGGGTCTGCAACAAAAATTCCAAGACAAACTCTTACCCATCAATATCCCTTCATGCAGTCGTCACCCGAGCCCACCAGCGCCATGAGTACGGCATCTTTCCAGATCCACTTCAAGTCCAAAAAACTGGACAAGACGAGGGTAACCTATTCAGGAGAGCCTCAGGCATGTCATGAATAACATGGTCGCCAGCTTCGTGAGTGAAGAATTCGCTACCACTTAAGTATGGCCACACCGCATGGAGGTTTCTTCTGTTGTGCCCCATGTCTACCTTAGTTCTGCTTATACGCTGTCAAGACTAAATGTCATATGTCATATAGTATACAAACTCCACTGAAGCAGTAGGACTGACTGTCTCCCACGCGTGACTGATGCGGTAATTTTTTAGCATTTCTTAGTTGATATTGGGATCATTGTACACACAAAGAAGATGGTATTAAGGCTGCAGGGTTAAATGACAAAATTTGCAGCTAAATAGCTACGTTTCGAGAGAAAAGCGTAGCTAGCCATATAATGATCTGATTGGTGAGAAATGGCTTTGCTTTCGTATCTTGTCTGAGGTTTTCATTTGAAATAGGAAGGTCTAGCGGTGGTTTGTTAAATGCATAAACAAATGTTGGTTTGCAGGTTGTTGTTACCGTTTTAGCTAGCTTAGGTTTTTGTCGTCATAGTGAAACAAATGCCGTCGTGTTTCATTTTCATGGCGGCAAAAAGTCTGCCGCTGGAAAACCCTAATTCCGAGGGCTGCAACTATATATATAGTCACTTCATACAAGTCCATGCCCTATTCTAGAACAAGAAAGGGTCCGAATATCGGACGCTGCCCCTCCTTAAATCTTGGCAAAAAGTGCCCTTTTTCACTGATATTTGCTTAAAATCACTGATTTTGAAAGGAAAGTTGATAGAAAGTGCCCTTTTTGACCAATTCCGGACGCTGCCTTAAAGTTCTAGAATAGGCCCTGAAGTCACTACTCATACACTACTTCACACATATTGTGAAGTTAAACTGATGACTACGAGATGCAGGCAAACCAATTATAAAATAATTCCATCAATCATAAACCATATCTAGTAATAATGCCTAAGTACATAAATAAAAGACTTCACAACAGCACCAACAACACAGTGACAAAAGAAAAACACATTAAAATAGAAAAACACCCGAGACAGACAAAACATTACCTAAATACACAAGTTTACTGTATTAAGCAAACTGACATATATAAATGTACCGATGTGTTACATTACACAAAATAAACCATATAACAATTAATCACATATGTGGAGATGCTCTTGAGTCTTATTTTTGCCTTGATTTGCTGATACATATTTTCAAGATGCATATTGTAACTTGTTACTTGCTTTATGCAGTAATGTGCAACTTATGAATTAAGCTCAAGAGGTACAAATTACAATGTGTAGAAAATATATTATTGGAGAACGGAGAGCTGGAACAGCACAGAAATGATGGCATCTGAAGAAAATAGCACCTCCAGTAAACAAATAAGTAGAAGTATTAAAGAAGGCACATGGATGGAACAGCAAGCATACTTGTTGTTTGCAATTATGCTCTCTATTGCAGTGATTCAAACTGTGTAACTTGTTATCTTATGTTATCTTATGTTACTTACTCACATTTCGCTTAGCTATACAGCGCTTGAAACATCGCACGAAAGGTGCATTTCAACCATTATTAATGCTTGTTCGTTGATTATGTTGATTGCGCACCCCCAATAAGAATTTTGGTCAGACGAGAATTAATTTCAGTATGATATCCCATTTCGTCAATATCTTCGATTCATGCGTTTCAGTCTTTGTTCATTCGAAGTTTCGCAAAAATTACTCTGTGTTAGTATAGGATGGTTTCCGGGGAGAGTACACAGGTGCATTTTTATGTTCAGACTCACAGAAAGAGCTAAAAGAAATAAAAATTCAACTTTGTACTTGCAAAATAGCAAAGTAAGAACTTCATCAATTCGCTGTCATGGCTAATGTGTTCAAGAGTCAAGCCACTATGTTTAGTTGCGCTCCACTGATAAATGTAGAGCAAGCCTACAAGTCTTACGTCTGCTCTCAGACACCAGTGGGCCTGTGGATGTGTTTTATACGAAATGTAAAAGCCAATATTAATGCAGAGTGGGACAGAGACAGGCGAGTGACTGGGCTACAATCTGTTAAACATGATCATGTGATGAAGTAAGCCAAATCTGAAAGACGACTTATAAGGAACATGAAGACAACAAATGTTGATCTCGGTGTATATACTGACGAAGCGGGATGTCACATCGAAACAGGTCTATAAAAAATTTGAAGAATGTTTTTGGAACGTATATAGGTCTACTTAGGTAGCTATGGTCCCTACCTAACAAGGCTTATATTCCACAAGCAGAAGTGAATCCATATTGAATGTATATATGTATAAACTATGTAAGCATCAAAGAAACTCATGGAAATAATTAATTGATCTCAAAGAGAATGCAGGTCATCTTTGTGGGTGGTGTAGCATGGATTTACCCCAAAAACATATTCTCCCTTTGGGAAAGTCTCTTGATCGTACTCGGCAGCCATCCTGAACGAGCTGCAGGAAGACCTCAGTCACCTTTGTAGCCTACTGAGAAAAGGACAGTATAGCTTGTAGACTTAACTTCAGCCGAATTAGATTTGCAGACGAGTGTAAGAGCAATAATAATTGTTATTATATATATGGTCACGTGTTGCCCAGGCCTGTAACTAATGCTCTCTATGTGGCAGACAGAAATGTCAGGCATAGGATGGATCATGCCGGGAATTTGTCAGGCAATAAGACACGATTTTGATGTCTTAGAGCTTCTAGATGAACATGAACAAAAAATATATACTTATCAAAACCTTACAGTAAGGGAATGTTTTTAAACTGGTTCTGTTTAGGTTTTACTACCATCAGTCTCTTTTCTTTCTGTGCAAAACCTACTGTATTACGTCAGAAATTCTAAATCTATACCAGAAATCAGAAGGGAGCGAGAATTTAGCATGCCAGACAATTTTGTCGGGCAATAAGGGCATTATACCGGACATTTGGGCAATTTTTCAAGGTCATGTCGGACAAATGTCCTATGTCCGGCACTATTTACAGGCTTGGTTGCCATGTAGTCTATGCATAATTCTGGTTTGATTTCAAACGCCTATTCTTCTGCTTTGAATTCTGCTTTCAATCTGTGTCATTTAGACCTTTTTCTTGACAAAACTTATGCTCAATGCGCAAGGAAATACGCAAAATTGCACTTCGAGATGGCTCTTATACTTACCTTAAGGGGATAAATTTTTGCGTGGACGTATTTTTGCGAGTCCAATTTTTGGGGCGTTTTGCGCGGATTTATTTTTGCGAATCACAGATTTGCAGAGAAATCGCGTGGAAGTAATTTAACGAATGAGTATCAACTAAAGAAGTAGAGGAGGTTATTGACATGCACATATAGAGAAATAACGAGTTCCTGCAAATTGGTATAGGTTAACGATCAAAAAATTAGTTCCATTTGCTTTCAGTCAGCTCACAACATCATTTTGATAAATTTTGCGTGGATTTAATTTTGGGAATTTAGCAAAAATTCGTTTGCTAAACTCGCAAAAATTAATCCACGCAAAAAAAAATCCCCTTAAGGTATCTTCCCAACTTTGATGCGACAGAACAAAAATCTGTTTCAGACACAAAGTTCATGTTGATGTATGTCGCCATGAAGCAAAGTAAGTTCTCAGAGACCAACATCGACATTGTCGAACCGAAGTAAAAATATATGAACAAATGGCTGCTTATTCTGACCAAAAACCAAAAAAAGCAGCGAGAATTGAGCTGAGGCACGACCATGGCACCAAAACAGATTTTCAGAGAGCATGCCATGTAGTCCATGATCAATGACATTGATGTGCCAATGGTAAGCAATGATCAGATGCATATGCGCAATCATTAGCTAGATGATTTTGCATCTAATGACCGAGCACCAGGTTTTCGCTTAGTAAAGGAAAACAGCTGCTCCTACAGCAAAATGAAGCGCGAAATTGAACTGTTCAGATGAAAATCTACCAATTTCCGGGTTATAAGATGGTGGAAACCAGCCGTGCTCACTGTCAAGGAAAGCTCAGTTTTATGCCTAAACTTAGCCAAGTGCACAATAATTGCGTGCACTAACTATAGGTACCTACAGTAGCTAGCTAGCTAGCTAGCTGCATATACCCTAGCTCCCTCCTACTCTTGCAAGCTAGCTTCCTAGCAACACCAAACAAATCAATCTCTGCACGGCAGGAGTGAAAATGCGTGCACCATTCCAAGCTCCCTGAGTAAACTTTAGCTATAGCTACCTATGAAGCTAGCTAGCTTGCTAGATCTGATCATGTTACCATCGGAATGTTACCGCATGCCACTTGCTAGCTAGCTAGCTATAGCCTGAAATGCCTTCACTAGCATCAACATGGCTAGCTAGCTAAAGATAAAGAGCTTTGATGAAACGTTCAAGGTCCACACTATGTCCCTAGCTAGCTGCTAGCTAGATAGATGCTTGACTTTGTACTTGCCGTTCGAACTAAGTTATGTCACTTTCAATAAGCAGCCAGCTAGCTAGGTAAGCTACCTAGCTAAAACCGTGCTGTTGGGCCTACAAGGTCATGAATGAATCAGCGCAATCATAGGTCAAAATAGCTAGCTACCTAAAAGCAAAACGCAGACCATGGCATTTCCCGTAAAATGAGTTCACTTGAAACGTGGCTAAAAGAGCTTTGGAGGAACGTTGTATGTCCTAATGCTGGTACTAGGTAGCTACACTAGCACATGTTATACAACATAGTGCCATTTGTTGCACTGTCGTACCAGGGCACAGGCCCGAGCAGTTTTCCATATCGCGCGCCAAACCTGTCACATACCTTATCGGGCGAAAGTGACGAATTTTTGGCTAGGTGACGAAAGTTTCGCCCGATAAGGTATCCTTTCCGGTATCTGGAGACATGCTCACTCGACAGATGTCCACTGGGACTGTTCCTCACCGACAATAGGGCGGTTCAGACTATGCTATGAGAAGCTGATATCAAGTTGCTTTGCTGGTGAGATCTGTCACCCGTTAGCAAGGTTCATAATCTCCGTGACATAGAAAGCGCCTTCACACTCATGTGCTAATCAGAGAAGAACTCGACGCACTCTGCATGAGATCATGTAGAAGTTACCTTTGTAGCAGGTCATCCATTTATCTTTGCTTCGCCCTGATTGGATAAGTAAGTTCTTTTCATGGAAAGGCACATCGCCAGCTCACAGAGATGGCGATCTAAATCCTTTGTGTTGTTAGCAAGAAGATTCCTCGGATAATTCCCGCTGAAACATGCTTTCAGACTTGAGATTGTGCTAACATGCAGTTTGCTGTTTGATATATCCTGATAATTTGTGTAGTCTGAATCGCCCCAATACACACTTTTCCAATCTCAGTTCCGGTCTGCAGATTACACGCTACCGCTGACCGCTCACGCAAAATTTCGAGCAAATCTTACGGCTGCGGTAGTCAGTTGACTCGCGCTATGACGGCTATTTGGGTTTTACGGAATATGGAAGATGGAAGTGGAAGTGGAAGTGAAATTGGAAGTGGACGGGGAAATATAGAGGAATTTGTTCCGTTGCTCGAATAATACGGCGCTGCAAATGTTAGGAATGCGTCAGCAGAATCACAAATCAGTTCAATACGTTATTGGAAAGAAGAAACAGAGTATACAACCAGAGGAAATATTTTCTCAACTTCAAAATACAACTGAAAAATCAGTAGTTAACAGAATATCGCTTTGGAGTAAAACTTGTTACAGTCAATGCTGAAAATAGAAGAACCAACTTCTGTTCGAAATGCGAATACATGTCATTTGCTAAAAAACGTAACTGTAGTAATAACTGAGTCATGGTAGTATCGGTTCTTATACGCTATCAGTAACAAGATTACCGACATCTTGTCAAAATGAAACCGAGCTGAGCAGTAATGGAATGATCTATGTATATATGTGAACCATCACGACAAAATGTGTATGCAATGCCTGATATGTGTATGACTACTGGCTTACGAGTAGTGCGTAACTACAATTCCTGGTCAAAAGAGTTTGGCACGGCACGCATGCGCGCTTTTGTCATTTTCCGTACCGCAAGTAAATGAAAACAGGTCGACAAGTACCGACCCGCAAATCAGGGCGGGAGGGTGG
>JAOBRC010478677.1:0-18898 GCA_027575255.1 Scolionema suvaense
CGGAATGTATTGGTTCCAATGTACAGAAGTTATCATGTAAAAAGGATCCATGTCCAAGTGAGTTCAACGATTTTTTTTTGTTTTTATGGTTTTTTAGGTCTTTAATTGTATTGTCACCTACTGCAGTGTATTATGGAAAATTCGTACTGTACTGTGGTATTTGTACAAAGATGGTTTTCTGAACAGTTTGCACTCAACTTCATGAAAATGTCATGCCCCCTCTCCATATTTTACAAGGTTTTTCTCCCTGCCGGCCCAAAGTAGTCACTTCTAAATAACTTGGAATTACCCTCTCTTTCTGCATGCACACTGTTCCCTTCCTGCGTTTTCCTTTTGTGGGCTAGGTGTGCCAATTTCAATACTGATTATCGATGCTTGATAAGAAATGAACAAGGCACTACTACTAGCGGATTAGACTCAAGCTTTCTAATGATTTTTTCTTTGTGCAATTTGCCATCCTCAGTACTAAGGAATTATTACACCTTATCCCTCCATGATTGTCTATCCACCACCCATCCCTTCATTACCTCGCAACTACCTTTTTGCCTCGGGTATCTTGACTGAGAAAGCTCTTCTTTGACGGGCTGGAACTAGTTGGAGGGTGCTCCGAAAATATATCAGGATCCGATCATTCCCTTTTTGTAACATTTGGTGTGATTGTCGAATATCCATATGGGAAGTTATTAGCCATGTGCATTGCGTCATATTAGTGAAAACTCTCCTCTGGCTTGAGTGTGGCCAATGTTTTAGTAATTAATGAGAATCCTTTGTCATAGTTGCTGTGATAACTCCGTGTTTTTATAGTGGGCGTTTTATTTGTGTGGAGTAAACTTTGTGATTTCGGCCAAATTCACAAAATTAAATCCATGCGAAATAATGTGCAGATTTCACCATTCATACACACAACATCATTGAAATTTTTAAGCATCTTAGCCATGCTTTTGCTCTTGTAGATCGTGTGTAATTACTCTTGTCTTGCTTCTTTATGCAGTTGATGGTCAATGGGGAAACTGGACAGAAGCGTCCGGTTGTAATGTTTCATGCGACTACGGTTACCAGGTGCGCCGACGCTACTGCGACAGTCCCGCTGATGCTTATGGAGGAGAGCCATGCCATGGTCCTGATGAAGATATTCTTGAAGGATGTAATCCTCATCCGTGTCCAGGTGAAGTAGTTACTATTATGCTACTGTTCTTGGTGTTTGTGAGAATTGGTTCTCAAATGGTTTGATGTGGAGAGGATAGAAAAAGCTTAACACTCACTCGTGTCTCTTTCTCTGAGGAGAAAAGTTAAGGTCGGTTATTTTCTGACAAACAGTTGATCATAATTCAGCCTAATCTTATTACATATGTGGGATCTATCATTTATTTGCTTAAAATGTGAATAGTTTGTTGAATGTTAACTCATCTTGTGCAATTATTCTTTCTTGTCAGTTCACGGTGGTGTTAGTGAGTGGGCTAAATGGCAATTATGTGATCGACCTTGTGGCAATGGAACTATCAGGCGGCATCGATACTGTAATAATCCGAAACCTAAGTTTCGTGGACGACCTTGTCAAGAACCACTTGTTGAAGAAATTGTTGTTCAGATGAAGCCGTGTGTTGGTATGGTTTATGTGGTTTGATCCTGTTGTTTTTCTCCTTCCCAGCTGCTTGCTTTTACTTACATTCAGATTTGAAAACCTATTCTATGTGTGATGGAGAAGTTAAAACACCATGTTAGTAGCTACCAAGTTTTTAATAGGTTTTTAGTATGCCTCTCCTGATTTCCGGAGTCGATGTTTCACTTTGTTCCCAGCTGTGTCTTATTATCTCTGAAACCAAAAACAATGATTCTGACTTCATTTCTGGTATGTGATCTAAATTTACTTTCGGATTTACAGACAAGCAATTGATGAAGTGCATTGATGAATCATAATGCAAGGGGGAAATTTTATGTATTCACTTAAGATATCTTGCATCTGGACTGATGTAGCATAGATCTAAGAATTGTGGGAGCTTTTTATGCTGAGATATGCCAGTGTGACTAAATTGTAGTTTTTGAGTCTAAAATGCTCCATCAGCTTATTATAACGTTTCATATTTTTTCTGTTTTGTTAGTAATAAGGTGTTGGGCTGCTGTAAAAAGTTTCTTGTTTCCGGCATCCTAGTTCCAAGATTTGAAACCAAAGTTGATTGCTGGAAGAAACTTTTTTAGTAAATTTTGTATCTCTTTATTTGCCTTTGCTCCAGCCATCTGTAGTGATAACGACGGGCCGGGCAACCAGAAACAAGCACCTTTTTACCGGTGGCCTTGTGTTCTGTATGTTTTTCTCACTTTCCCATCTATTTGGATTCGCACACGTAGTTTCGATTTTCTGCAACATAAGCTCCTTAACAACTAGATGCATTATCGTAATTTTATGTATCTTTAATCTTGCACTGCTATCCCCTTGAGACTGAATCTCAATTGACTCATTGATTGTCAGAGAGAATATGGTATCACTCTAATCTGCATCATTTTTGTTTTTCCGTAGAACTGGACATGATTTTTACGGTGCGGTTTGTGGATGAATTGTGGCACTACAAATTCTTCTACTTAGATCGACCAGAGGGGCAACCATTGCAAAAGAAAATTATAAAGAATGTATGTGCTTTCCCTTTTCCTCAAAAGCTTTTCAGAAACATACAGACAACTCTGAATTTCATTGTTGAAATCAATTTGAATAAAAAGAGCTGAAAATGGAATGCAGAAATGCCATTCTGTTTCTTAAGAATTTTCAAAGTTTGTCTTGTTTTGACCTTTTGGTCACACATAAAAAATGTTTATTATCAATATGAGGATCATAAAATTCTTGGTCCAAACTTGGACGTCTGAGTAATTGATGTGGTAACGTCAAATTGATCCAATTTTTATCTGTTTCAAAAGCAGATGGCTGCTTTTTATGCTTAACCCTTTAAAATCCCACACAATGCCTCAGTGAACCTCTATTGAAGTCTATTAATTTACTCCTGAAGTTTTACAGCTCTTATCCTTGGAGCCGAAGGTTTTTCTGTGCTCCAGACATTTTTGGGGTGTGTTTTGCTTCTTTTATTTGTGAAGGCTCGTAAATAACTTTAGCAGTCTTCTGCTTTCCTATTGTCTTCCAATAAATATTTGTAGCTAGCTGTCGATCGAGCTTGAAATTGCGGCTGTGTTTCCGAGAAATGCCTTTATTGACCTGTGAGTATCTGTCTGCCAGTGGTAGATTCGACTTCCATCCAAGATGGCACCACTACCAAACTTCATTGAACATTTGACGTTCCGGAGAAGTTTTACTTAAACTAAACCTTGAGGAAACATAGCCCTTTAGCTAGAATAAGTCGTTCTCTTATTGAATGGTAATTTACAGAAATGACTTTACCTTGAAATTTCTTGCTAGAGGTTTTTGGTAGCAAGTCTGGTGCGCCTAGCAAATGTGTGTGCTTACAACACCGTCCTGCCACCCCCAGTTGCCTTTCTCGCCATTTGCGCTGACTAGGGTGCTGCTGTAGCCAACGCAACTTTTCAATATCCCTGAGCTTCTACTCGTACAACCACACCATCTACTCGGAAAACTTTGTTTTAAAGCCACATGAAAATCATGCCTTATGCTGGAAACTAGAGCATGCTGGTGACACCTTAGCAAAGCACCTTTTGTATAGGGCGTATAGAATACTACGAAGCTGTAGTTGAGGAAATCCAGAACAGTAAGCAGTAATATTCTGCAGATCTGTGCAAGCATCAAACCTTCACCAGTAATTTTAAATTTTCCTCAATTTGAAGTCATCACATTACTTATTTAGATGCCAAATTTTTGTTCATGAAGTTTTCCTGTTATTTAAATGTAACTTGTTTTTACCAATGTGTTAACTCTATTCCCGAGAAGGCATTTTTACAATGGCCTGCCATTTACGCTCAGGGAACCAAATTTTTCAATCCATATTGTGGCCAAATATCACATGAATAGCTTGCTTTGTTCCAAAGATATTCAAATTTTGTGAGATCCGATTGGAGACATTCCTATTATGACTTATAATGGGAAATGTGCACTTCAGAAGAAGCCGTGCTGTACAAAAACAAAATACTCTGAGGTTACCAAACATTGCTTTCTTGAAAGGACTATGCTTGTGCTTTCTGACAGTGGCTGAACCAACTTCTGGCATGTTGGTGCTTAGTTTATTTTATATCCCCGTGGGAAATTTGGCAAAATTTTTGGCCATTTTTGCTGATTTGTCGTCAGCAAAAATTGAGCTGACCTAGCAGTTTAATTGAATGGCTTTTAGAAACTACTCATTGGTGGCTATGTCCATGCAAGGTTTCATTATTCTAGCAATATTCGCTTGCCTTTTAGGTTTGCTCCCCCCACTGGCATTCAACAATAAAAAAGCCCAGGCAAAATTGGGTTAAGTTGATCTTGCACTGAAGATAAGTTGTTTCCAGAAATCTACCAAAAGCTTCATAAATACATAGTTTATGTGTAGTGTGAATCTTCATAGTTGTTTGGTGGTATATACTGTATTCAGTAGTATATGATACCTACTGTCAGACTTTGTGACCAAGGTTATGACAGACCTTATGTCCAAGTTTTTGGAAATTGAGTTTTTGACAGATTTGATATGAAGACATCTTCTGATTATGATTCATAGCCACATATAGGCTTTATGTCCTTAACGTAAGTCTTATGGAACCTTATGCCCACTTTGGGTATAAAATTGTTAGATTCCATGCATTGCAATTTGTTGCACAAGCATAGGCCTTAAGTCCTTTAACAACACACAGGAAAGGAACTTATGTCCAATTATACATACACAATGGTGCAGTAGAAAAGGACTTCATTGATGCAATTTTATAAAAGCTTTATGTCCAACTATTCACATTTTTGGCACAAGCCTGAATAGTCCAAACTGACTGTATCTTGAACTACTAAATAAATGGGCAACCGGACAGAAAACCGGACAGCTTGTCCGCGACAAGCTTTTCAAGAAATACGAAGTTTCCTAGAAAAACTTGATTTGCCAGGAATTGTGAAAATGGGCTTAAGGCTTTTATAAAAGAAGGGTGCAATTTGTCATTCTTTATCGATTAAACAAAGAGTAGTTCATGCAACTTCTGCTGTTATAATTATGGAAGAGCATTGGCTCAATTAATGCTCAAGCAAAACTAGAAACTTCGAAAAGTCATGCTGATGCAAAGATAAGTGATATGTTAATGAAAGAATACTAAAAATGATGATTATGTTGCCTTACTGATGGGCTGGTAATTCTTGTGCATTCCTTTTTACATACAATATTCTGTTTTTACACAGGTTTTTGATGCATATGGAAATGCTTCCTATGTCAGACGCGTCGAAATTACGAAACTCAGGTATACGTTAATTAAGTTTATAGGTAATACTTTCAGTACGTATTAAGAGTTTGTCAATTACATGTTGCAGAAGGTTTTAGAAAAAGCTTTCTGATATTAGGTGCAAAATATGTCTTGTTTATGCTATTTCACGAAGGAGCTGCATAGCCAAGCTTCCATAATAAAACTTTCTCATGGTCTCTTTGGAACAGGTTAATGGAAGACTTGATAAGGATTTGCTAGGATTAAAATTAATTGTTGAACAGAAAATCATGCTGACCTCAAACCAGTTATTCTTCTATTGTCTTCTAACTGGCTATCTTAATGGGCAAACGGGTTGTTACAATTTGATTCATGTATGCCTCTCTTTAGCGTGCTGTCTTTTTGTTTGCAGCATGCAGTGTTTGCAGCATTGGGCTGTAGACTCTGAGATGATCTATATGTTGGTTTTGATGATAAATTTATTAGTAAATGGATAAATTATTGAATGTATTTTTCTTTCTAGCCGAGGCAGTGTGATTGCCAATTTTGCTGTGTACTATGATTATGTCAATCATGATCAAGTTCTATTCATTCTTGATGATATGGAAGCTACAAAATATATGGCAAACATGTCTGTTGGAAGATACTCAACAAATTCTACTAAAAGTAAGTCCGTTTGTTGTGTTTTGTTGCTCTCACACACATACTTGGTTTCTTGCTAAGAATGATGCAGCATGTGCTTCGTGTGAACTATGCAAGTTGTACCTGACTAATTTTGCAAAAGGTGGTCCTTTTTAACAAGTTCTTGTTTTTCAGGTATTATTTTGTTTATTTGCTTGTTGAGAACAAATGTACCTCATAGTTTCTTAGAGTCGATAGATGTACGTACCTAAATAGTTTGATTCTCCTGAATGCTAGATTGCTTGATATTATGCGTTATAAATCTCTTTCAACCATTGTACAACCACAGTAAAAGTTTCCTAAACATTTCCAGGACCATATGTAGGTTCTTGCTGCCTTTTCTGTGGACAGTACTTACCCTTGTAAATTAGTAGGTGAGAGCAACTATATTTTAGCCCGGTCAGCTGCAGTCTCACTCCTCAGCTTACCCTATTTCTGCTTATTTGTTTCTGTTTACGGTGAATGCCTGGGGTAAAGGGAGGGTGTATAAACTGACATGTGGCTGGGACTCTGAAAATTTGCATGGGTATGGCGGCCGATATTAGTTTCTAAAAGTGACAGCCAGGTCAGCACTGTTGTTTGCTAGCGTTAGCATTTTTGACAAACTCAGCAGAAGTTTCTCTCCGCAATATAAGAGCATAGTCCTTTGAGTGAAGTCAAGTTTTGTAACTTCATAGTGTATGGGTTTCTTACAGCATGGCTACTTCTAGAGGGTACTAGCGTAATTCATATTCGTAATTAGGTAATTGCATGATTTTGCCACTTGGCTCTCACAAAAGTTGTATATACCAGAGCCAAGCAAACTATATATGCCTGACACTGGGCACAGTGTCCACTGATGACTTAAGTTCATTAAACGTACATGATTGGCCTTTGACAAATCAACACTTGATAGAACTGGATTTTTAAAATCAAGGAAGACAGCAAGATTTTCAGGAAACAATCTGGGAAAATGGTGAGTGAAATTTGGCAAACACCCGTGTTTAGTGATTCAGTGAAACCTAGCACTGAGTGATATTGAAGGGATGAGCAGAAAGCGAGTCTACAATTGGAACAGACCTTTTCTTTGGTCATCTGAATTCAAAAAAATTCATGTTCATGCCTGTTCATTCCCAATGCCCTTGTTACCCACTTCCCAAATACAACTGTGAGTGTTTTACATGTTTCTTTGATTTAAAGTGTTAATAATTATTCTGGTTCGTGCTTCTTTGATCTGACGCAGAGATTCTCAATCAAGTTTGGAGGAGTCCACTAATTATGTGACTTGCTTTCAAAATATTTCAAGATCCATTTGTTACTTTTTTTTTATTTTTGGTGTGAAACTTCAGAGCAATAGGATTCATGTGTCACATCAGGGAAAACTCTTGTCCGACTTGCGGGTGGCATTTTTTTGTCCAAAAATGGTGATTTTTCAGAGTTTTTTTCCAAATATGGCAAGAACATTTTTGGTCTGATTCTTCGGGGCATCTCTGGGTATGAATTCAAATGAAGATGAGGAGGTCTGTTGAATTGCTGAAGTCGGATGCTGCTCTTTTCTCCACACAAAGCTGCTAAGAAGTTCCTGAATCCCTACCCGTCTCTTTGCGGTAACAAGTCCAGGCGAGGCTGTGGTTTCCAGGTTCGAGCCTGGCTCAGACTGATCAGCCCAACATCCCTAAAGATTGAAACGGGTAATTCAGTGCAGCTTCGCGTGAAGAGCAGAGCAGCATCCGACCTCAGCAAGTCTGGGTATGTCATGAACCATGTGCCATGTCTCTGGACAATCTCTGTCTGTTTTTTCCAAACAGTTTATTTGTTTTTATGTCATATTTGGCATGATTTCTAGAGGAAACTTTGTGGATGTTGTGAACCGTGCGCCATGTCTGGTGAAAATTTTGTTATGCTTGCCAGGGTGGTAACTTTCGTTCAAGAATGGCCATTGTCAGGGAGTTAACATGTTAACCAGAGTTAACCTGGTTAGCACTATTGGTTATTCGGCTGGCCCATAACCTGCAGGTTCAGGTTCAAACTTCGCTCCGACTGTTCGGAGTGAAATCTTTGAAGATTGTAATGGATAGGGATTCTCCAGCGGTTTGTGCAGAGCAAAGAGCAGCATCCAACTTTCAGCCATAGTTTTAATGTTTATGATATTGTGTTTTTAATTGCATGTCATTGTTCTTTCATATGGTTGGACTCAATTAATATCATTGGGGGAGTCCTCCTGCTCTGTGACTTGTTAGCTAAAGTTCTTACACCCCTCCCTCCAGACCTCAGCCCCTCGTTTACAGCACTTTTATTCATGTATCTGAATGTTTATTTTTGCTGTCTTAGGAGTTTTTCTTTTAATTTGTCTCTGTAATATCTTTTATTCAGTTCCATGCCCGCCACCTGCACATCTTCATGGGGATGCTCTCAGTCAGAGAACTTTCAATTTGAGTTGGACGTACACCCCCTGTAGTGACAGTACAAATCAGTTTATTTACTACAGACGAGTGCTCATGGAAAGCAACAGAAATTGGACAGTGATGGCTGTACCACGAAATGCTACTTCAGCTGTTATTATAGATCTGTCGCCTGCAGTAAAGTATAGAGTTTTTATATTGACTTCTTCGGAGCTGGGTAATGGACCAGTGAGCGAATCATACTACATGGAAACTCCACTGGGACGTAAGTTATTATTTTGTTGAAATCCGGAAGTTTTTCTTGGCATTCTTTTTCTATCCAAAAGGCCACTACATAGCGAGTTATTTATGTTATATTGTGGCTGGTTAGAAAGTCATGGTTTTGCTACTGCACAGTTATCAGAATCCAGATCTTCATAAACTTTTTGTGGGACTAAATTTATGTAATACCAAATATTTATGGGCTATATTTTTTTGATTCGGGGATTGAATTCAATTTATTGTTGAATTAACTTTTGAGACCGTTAAGAACAATTTGGACCTGATCTGAAAGCGTACGAGTTGTAGAAATTTTAAAGATATACCCTATAAGCAGAGTTTACACGACTCAAATATATTGCAGCAAATTAATTTGCGAGACATATTTCAAATTAATTTGAAGTGAAACATTGACTACTCGCAAATATATTTGGACCTGTTATTCTGCATCTCAGTAGATTGTGGTCTGCTTTTATTCTTACAACAAAAAGAATTGGACAAACTTAGCATTCAAATCAAACTGGGTTTGATATGAACCTCTGGAAATGCCCATCACTCCTGTGGTTAGCTAATCACTCGCGTGAAGCTACCAATCAATTTGACTCCGTATTTACACGCAATTAAATATATTTGGAGTAGCTTTAAATAGCTTTAAATATATTTGGTCATATATATTTGAGCCGTGTAAAGTCCGCTTTAGTCATGCATTAGGACGCTGATTCTGACATCTGAATATTTAAATACTCTGCGTTTCTGAAGAAAAGAGGTCAGTGTTTATACTTTTTGGCTAAAGAATTCAATTGAATAAGCGAATCCAGGAACCTCAGAGATATATGAAAGGTGCAATGTCAAGGGCCATATCCAGACTTTGATTGGGGACCATCTGTTGACATGCTACACATCAGTCAATCAGTCAAGTTCAAAGAAAAGTAGGAATACCTCAAACAACATACAATGCATCTATCCTAAAAATGGTTTTAGTTGCAAGACCCTTCATTTGAAACCCATAAGGAGTGATACCATCATTCTTTTGGCAGATAAAGCCACTCATTTACAATATACTTTGAAACGAAGTCCTCCTATTTTATGGACTTGGACTTCAAAGCTTTTGGAGCAGAGACTTGTATACCGGCTTCTAAACTGTCCTGAATGTGCCTCAGATGATGGTGGTGACTAGCAATCCGCCAAAAATTACGGAATAGTAGGTTTGTATGGAGTATTGCTTTGCAGAAAGAGCGTTTGTATTAAATTATCTCTGTAATAGGTCTGTTATAATGTCCTGGTCATTTTTATCAGACACCAATCCTTTGTGCTCATCAGACCACATAATGGGTCAATTCTGGCCCACTTTTGGCCATTTCTATGAAAATTGACTTGAAAGGCAGTTGAATGCTAGTAATTTTGTCTACATTTGTATGATTAACTGTAAACGCCTTCAGGAGGTTGGTATCTTGTATTCACACTGCTAGCAAATTTTGCTTCTCGTGATCATTGGTGGACAACTCAACTGTCTTTTTTATAAGTAGCAGGTACTTAAATGCAAGATAGCATTACTAACTTCTTTTTATCTACATTCTGTAGCCTTTACAGGCTACAAGGTTGCAGGCGCGATGAGTCCTCATTTGATGTAATTACTGAAGAAAACTGATCTGTTTAGGGCTAAGGTGTAGTAGATTGTTTTGCTACACCTTATGACGCAGCGTCCTATCCAATTTTTATGCAGCTAAAAAACGTAAAATAGATAATATGTATTTATGCAGAATTTCTAAAGTGGCATTGAAGTAACTTTGGACCATCTTTGACCTACTTTTGAAATGTTTTATATGGGTCCTGAAGTATTCTGTTTCTGGCCTAAAGTATACCATTTAATTTCTTGGATGCTCCTAACTAATCAAATTATGTCTGTGGACTCACTGATTTTGGGGCTCCATCAGTACAGTATATAGCTCTTTTGCCTTTGTATTTTGTGACACAAACTTTTTGGTGACAAATTATCGATCTTCAAAATTTGAGGACTTGCTCTTCCTGCTCCTTTAGTCTGATGTCCATCTTGATATGCATAGTACATAGATAGTAAGCATGTGCATCTTGATATGCATAGTACATGGATAGTAAGCATGTGCATCTTGATATGCATAGTACATAGATATTAGGCATGTGCATCTTGATATGCATAGTACATGGATAGTAGGCATAGTGACTGGAAATTGAACTCAATGAAAGTTAAGAGTTAGTCTTCATAATGGGTGTATCATGCTCTTATGTTACGCACTGACTTACATTCTCTCCTCTTGCATTATAGCCCCTTCGGGTATCGTTGTCGATCTGAATGGAGTCTCTCCTTCTTCTGAGAGTATTTTTGTTCAATGGTTGAACATCCCATTAATTGAACACAATGGACAACTTCAAGGCTACAAAGTGGAGTATTATCAGCTCCCTGATAAGAATCCGAAACCGAAGCAGGTCATTGTTCCTTATGGATTTCTCACTAAAACGTTGACAGGATTGAAGCCTTTCCGCATGTACAGAGTTTATGTGTTTGGATATAATGCTGCTGGAGATGGCCCAAAAGATGCAGTGGCCCTTAGAACTCTTGAAGGAGGTGTGTTGAATTTTCTGAAGTTATTTAAATGTGACCTATCATTATGTATACGGAGGTACGTGTTCTCTATTTCTCCACTTTTCCATATTATTTGCTGAGTGAGTTTGATAAGTGTTCAGTTAATTTGTAAGTGGTTTGCAATTTGCTCCCACATTTTTTCATACAACAGAATGTAAGTTTTAAGCGATATTCACTTATGTGATTTGGTGTTTTCACGCCTCTATGTATATAGCTTCATTTTGAAATTTTGTTGCAAAGCATTACTTACTCTCATCTATTCACCCGTGCAGTTCAGTGTTTCTACTATCATTTATTAATTTTTCAAAACTGCATTTTGCCGAATATTTGTGACTCTCATGGAGGCATTTTCTGAAGGGAAAATGTCAAATTTGATGTCATATTTATTGCTCTCTTACTCCATTATTAAAGAATATTGAAACTGACCGTTCATGCTTAACCCTGCATTGACTGGAGGGAGTGGATTCCACCCCCTACTCCCACCTATTATGGCAATTTTTCTGTAGTGGTCCACAGCACTCTGTTTCCCATTTTTGTAGCATGTTCCTATAGGGAGGTGTGAATTCAGTCACTGTGGCGTATACCGCCCAAATACCGCCACCGTCTTTATACCGCCATCGGGAAAATAAAACAGCCGTAAAATCTGATTACCGGCAGTTTAGCCTCCGCTTTTGTGTTGTTGTTGCACAACAATTGTACGGCCAGCATTCCAGGCCGTCCTTCATGTTACTACAACAGTAGCTGCGATGGTATCAGCCGAGAAATAAAAAACGGCAAAAATCGCTGAAATTGGAAAATACGAAAGGCATCCATTTTTGGACTGTCACTTTTCTGGACCCTAGCGTTCTGCAATTGGTCAAGAACTGTTTATGCTGTGCTTTTCGACGAAGATTGAAGGCCTTTCCAGCCTTTTTCTTAACAATGAACCTGGGGCAGTGACTGAAACAGCTAATCAATCATGCCGCTGGCAGTATAGGGATGTGTGTGGCGGTAATGGGACGATTCAGAGGACATTTTCTCAACGATTCTGCAACTAAAGTGCAATAGTACCGATCAAGTGAAAACTGAGCGAAAATGTAGAGCAAGGCTAGAATAATTTGAAAAGGCATTGTAAACATTGATGGGAAACATGAAAATCTCAGCAGAACGATTTTAGTAAAAATGTGGCGGTACTTCTTCAAAAATCCCAGGTACTGTAGGGTAAAGTGTCAATAGCATCTATTCTAGTTTCAAACTGTCATGGTAACTTGAGAGACACATGTAATATTTTGGAACAAAGGAAATTCATAGCACAGGTCAAATTTTTTATTTCCATGCTATACTAGTCTGCTTTGGAGACGTAGAGGGCACCTGTCTACCACCTTCCCGGCCTTTTGAAGCTTAAAAGAAAAAAGCAGCCTTATACAGTACAATAGACTTGGAGACATTAGAAGATGAGCTATGTCTGTTCTATTCTGAGAAGATCAGGCAGGTATTTCTTTCGTTTTTTCCAGTGCCTTCGATGCCTCCCCAAAACATAGTAATCTTTGACATGCAAGCTATTGATTGGTTTTCTGTTGAGTGGGGATTAGTTCCAAAAGAGCATCACAATGGTATTTTACTTGGCTACAAAGTCACTGTTACACTGTTAAAGAGAGGTGGTTTGGATGAGACTCTACAGAGAGATATACGCGTTTTTACGTTTGATAAGTTCACCAATTATCTGAAAGTGAAAAATCTACAGAATTATGCTTCGTACATCGTAAATGTGGCTGGCTACACAGCTGCTGGTGATGGTGTTTCACCTAATCTGATAGCGAGTAAGTAGTTTTTTTTTCTTCTGGAATTTTTCTTGTTCATTCATTGAGTATACTGTAATGTTAATTACTTAAAATGTTCGTTTGAGGAATGTATAAATGTCCTGAAGATCTTTATGAGTTTTGGTCGTGTCCGTATTGATGACGGTTTCGATTTATGCATTTGTCTATTTTTAGAAATAATTTATTACTCTACCATCTGATGAGAACGGTTGTCAGCAAATTACTCAATACGACAAAATTCAAATAAAATTAAGTACTGGAATTCATGTCTAATGGAACATAAAAGTGAGAGTTACCTCAATGCAAGAAACTATTTATGGAGTTTATTTTGCAATTTTGGCCTTTTTGTTGCAAAAATTTGTTCCACAAAACCTGCTAGTAGTTTCCAAAAATTTTTGTCGCAAAATTGATATATGGAACCAATTGCGAAAAATTATTCCACTGTCTTTAAAAAATGATATAAGTATCAAGCAGTATACTCATAGTCATAAAATCCTAATTTATGTCTTTCTCTGATGCTGTACAGACCCATTAACACCTCTCTCAGCCTGGCAAATGAAAAGCAACATCTTCCTCTTCCATTGCAAAAATTAAGCCCTAGTAACTCAAAATTTGATGCAGGTAAAATAAAGTCTTTAAGGATTTTTTATACATGTTCAGAAGGTTCGTACTGTTCTCAGGTACAGTGAAGTTAGGTGGAGATTTTCGCTCTCCAGAATCCATTGAATCTGTAACCTACCTGTGAGGGGAACTTCGAAGGGCAGAAGTGACAAATCTGTATCCAAGTTGCTAACATTTTGCTAGGCAAAATGTTTTGTGCTATTGGCATAGACTGTGTAATTACATTATATCTGTATTGGTTGGTCGAAAATGACACATTTGTGGCTATTGTGATGAAAATTTCATTTAAGGGGAATATCCGGAGGAAGTGTGATGTTAAATAAGGAGTTTGCATGCTTCTTATATCATAGATATCTATGTTTTACTTCAGAAACCTGTAGGTGCCCTCAAGACTTATATATGAACTGGTTTGTGAGTACGCCGTATGTCACCTTGGACAAACATGGTGAACTTGGAGGATTCTTTCCCCCATTTGTAAAAGATCTGATGCTAGAAGCTTGTCAGAGTTGCAAAGATTATTGTCAATCGGTTCTTCATCTCTACAACACCAAATTTGGAGACCCTAATCGTAAGCGTAACGAGAGGTTTCTGAAGAGAGCTATCAACCAACACACTGATGTCAGTTTTCCAATCTATGCTTCATCAGACAGACCTGTTATTGTTCCAGAGAGTATATTCGTGGACGTCATTCATAGTGCTGGTATAGCAGTGATTGTAAGAGATGAGAGCATGAGTGAGGAGGTGATTCTGCAAATTATTTTTCAGATGATCACGATCTGGCCTGTTTTCCTCATCTCCAGTTGTCTCATGATGGTCTTTGGAATGCTTGTCTGGTTCACGGTAGGATTGTTTTTGTATGTGTTTTGGGCTCCAGTCCATATCGCTATATTGTGTGGAAAAGACATGAGCTAGGGTTGTGTGTTTGTCCTTTCTGGCTGTTGGTAAAGTAATGCGAACAGCAGAAGGTGATTAACGGTCAACATAACTAGAGGGGTGGTTCCCCCCCTCCTAGTTCAATGTTTTTATTGCGAAAAAACGGCTGAAGTTGTTGCCGTAAGTTTTTGCAAGTCTCGACGGAATGTACTTGCGCATCTTTTGGTGCAAATTTGGTTGTCATACCTATAACAGGGGAGTGTCACATGGCTATTTTCTGACAGGGGTTAATGTCAATTTTTGACAAATTTTCGTTTTTGGGCTCTTATTTCGTGTCTGTTCATTCGTTTTCAATCACTTTGGGCATAAATGATTGCTTTCACTGAGCTCTTCTGAAAAATGTCTAATTTGAACACATTCATGCAGCGTGGGTCCAAAAAACGGGGGTAAAGTCCAAATTTTTTCCGTATTTTGGGAGTCATAAAGCTCCAAATATCGGAAGATGTAGTGTTTTCTTACTTGCGCTACCATTAAAACGCAACTTTTCCCGCCTTAATACATCACTTTTTGTCAGAAATTCCTATTTGCAAAGGGTTTTTCGCGAAATTAAAATTTTTTGTGTTGGTTCCTGTGGTAAAATGTATTGCTGGTCTGCAAATTTCAAATGCATGTAATTTGCAGTCCAGACAACCTGTGGGACCAAAATTTGAAATTTCCCCCTCATTTATGGGCAAGAATGAGTGGTCCAAATTTCAAGGCCATAGCTATGGTGGAAGTTGGTTTTCCAAAGGGGGCGGGAACCACCCCCACCCCCTTGTTATGTTGGAGTAGTCAAAAACGCATGATTGTTATGTTAACCGTTAAGTTAAGAAATGATATTGGTGGAATGTGGCTTGAGTTGTAAGTGAAGTAAGTTGAGTTGTTCGGAGTACATTCATTGTTTTCCGAAGTTAGTCCTATTATGTTGCGAGGTGAAGGTGTATTTACCCCTAATGGCAAAATTTGGGAAAAAATTTTGTTGTTGGCTTCATGCAGAAACTGTAATCCTCTCTTTGTATGTTTTGTTGTTGTGCTCATTTTTGTTTTGCTTTTGCCCTTATGGTAGATATTGGCACTTCCGCTGATGTTGACGCGCATAGTTGAATTTCATAGTGGAATTTCGTTTTGGTGTTATAACGTAGTCTGAAATTTTTTCCGAATTTTCAAAATTTATGTGTTACATCTTTCTGATTTGTGGTGTGATGGGAGGTGGTAGTATGTTTGCTTTGTCTACAGTGGAATATTGATGAAAATTCTATGCTGTGTATGCTGCGGTATTCTCAATGAATCATCACATCTGCCTCTGTTGGAAATCTCAGTGTGGGTATATTTTAATCATAGACACACATTTTTTGAAAAGTAACTTCGTACAAATGCGACCTTAAAAGTGGCCTTTTCTTTTATTGTTTTGAACCCGTGTTTACGTCTGTCCTTATTTTGTCAAGAGTGATGGTCTCCCTTACATCAAAGCACTCGTTGAGACCAACACCATTATTCCTGCTCTCAGTTTCCTGTAATGCGTGTAACCTATTTCTTTCATTAAAAGGATCAATTCGAAAATCCGGAAGAATTCAACATTGGTAGCTGTAAATATGGACCTTTTATTGGTTTCTATTGGAGTTTTGTTACCATGACAACTATTGGGTAAGGTTTAAACATTTCGCATACGTCTTCTGTGTAGTTGTTTGGTGCTATAAACATAAGGTTTACTTGCTGAACTGCAACATGTCCTTGTACGGTGATAAAATTTCCATTGAATTAAACTAGCATGAGACTGTAGGTTTGCACTGAAAAAAATGATATCTTTTTATGTCAAAACATGCCAAATACCATTGACAGTGGCAAGGCACAGGCATGTTACAATACGGATTCTGCATACAGACGTTTCAGTAGATTTGGCAATGACGTTTCTACTAGGTTTCCAACTCTGCATCGTAGTTCTGTGGTTGTCTCATTTGCAGAATGTTTTTGTGCAAAGTAGAATGACTATTTTTCAAAGGTACATAATCTTGGTAATGTTTTGCATGCTGCCATCTCTTTGTATGCCTCACTTGTCTATTATCTGATTAAACATGGTAGTGATCAATAATCTTAGACTAGCTCTGAGTGCGAAAGAACTGATTAAGTACGTCCCAGCCAATTCCAGGAATTCATATTGAACTCATAAATTGTAGGATATGCTACTGAGTATCCTCTATTTTGTATTCCAGTTTATTGCTAATTCAGCACCTTGTCATAAAACCTGTTTTAGGTATGGAGATGTTACTCCGCGTAGTAATACAGCTCGATGTATCAGTGTCGTTTGGATTATGATTGGTCTGGTCATGAACGGAATCATTATTGGTCACATAGCCAACACCCTCACTGCAGCTAATCAAGAAGAACCAGTATCCTTATACAATGCGAAGGTCTGTGATTATCATGTAATTAAAATCTGTTAAAGTGCGCTGCAAGATTTTTGAATGTAGAAATGTGTCACTTTCAGAGCAGTTTCTGATTACTGTAATAGTGTTACTTGACAGTAAAAGCTTGTTTGTTGATTGCATGTTTATACAGGGTTTGCCCAGAATGATCTGTAGGTACATAACTGGAATTTGGTGAACTCAAAATACTTACTCTATTCTTTATTAAACAAGTCTGATTCTTTGCTGATGAGGAAAGATACTATAAGCACAGTTAAAAACTGGCCTCTGTATTGAACACATTTAAACAGATCTCTGACTCTTAATTGAAAACAATCAAATGTTGTGAATAGAATGATCTAAAAAGGGTACACAGTCAGCATACATGTTCCTGATTTTCCTGAAATTTTTAAAATGATTGTGATCTATCTTTTTAGGGAACTTGTCTGTTTACTGAAAATAACCCTGCCATTATTATCGCATTGAACTTTTGTCTAACATTTAGCCGGACATTTTTTTACCAAATCGTGATGATAAACGTAAATGTTGTGAAGTGGAATGAATGGTTTGGAAATTTAATTGATACTTATTTTTGATTCGTCCAGGTTGCAGCAATTAATGACTCTTTTGAATATCGTTATGTTGTGCAGAAGTCAGGAAACATTGATCCAGGTTGGTAGTTTTGAGTTTGTCTACTAACGTTTTCCCATGTAGATTTGCATAGGTTTTCTTTTCTTCTCCACTCT
This sequence comes from Scolionema suvaense, assembly GCA_027575255.1. Classification (NCBI taxonomy): domain Eukaryota; kingdom Metazoa; phylum Cnidaria; class Hydrozoa; order Limnomedusae; family Olindiidae; genus Scolionema; species Scolionema suvaense. The sequence continues at coordinate 17,746 of JAOBRC010478677.1, forward strand.
TATGAGCATTGCCATATAGCTTTTAATGAATTTCCGCTTCAAATGGGGTCTCATTTTTGCAGTTTTTGGCATGAAACTTCAGAGCTTATCGACCATGCTGGCAATTAACACTCAACATTATCGCTTTTTTGTGGTTTCCAAAATATTTTCAGAATGCTTCATTAGTTTATATTGTAAGGTAAGGTCTTCGATGCACGTGAACAACAAATTAGAATAGCTCCAATTTGTTTATAAAACTTCTTTGAACGTCACAAGAGAAGCCAGGTGGTCCAAATTTTTGTCCAGTGCGTCCGACTTTCGATAACGTTTTCGCTCACTTCATCGGTGGAATAGGTCCAAATTTACGGTACCGAAGTACGGCCTCCAGGCATGACTTTGGCTGGAATATCTGAAAATGACCAACAAAATTTCCGTTCATTATTATTCTTTTATCTGTGCTGTAAAAAGGATGAACATCTGTTGAGTCAATAACATCATCCACACTTCAACACCATGAGGATCATTTTGACGCCATTGATAAGCAAGAGGACCAAATAAAGAACAAAGAGAGCAAAGAGAATCCTGCGGAAAGATGATTATTATAACAATTTATCATTGGAAGCAAAGTGAAACAATAGTGCATGCTGACTATTGGAGCCAATCTTTTTCCCAGTCATTCAGTCATTCAATTTGAGTGACTTTGAACTTAAAGTACGCTAGTCAAAATGAAATCAGTCTACTTGCCGTAGTGCTTCTTCCCCTGGACTAAATGGCATCCCCTACAAGGTGTACAAGAAGCCTGCGCAGTAAGCATGTTCCTCTTTCGCATCTTCGTCCCCTGCTTCAGGAAATGTGTAAATCTTGATTTGCACGGTCGTAATTACATGCACATGTTTCCAACATTTTAGTGGGTAGTCCCGTCAGAGGACGCATAGTTGGTTTGAATTGATTGTACTATTATATGAAAAGATGGACAGTTCATCCTCGTGGCAAATCATTTTTTGTGTGTCTATTACTTGCAAAATCAGCGCATGCGAACATGCTAGGAAAGATGATGTTTTCATTGACTGTCTCTGCATTTGTTGGGAATCTTTACCTGTAGATAATCCATACCTGAAAGTGATAGACATGTTGGAAGATCTGAAGAGCAAAAAGGTTGATCTTGTGTTTATGG
>JAOBRC010478678.1:0-11744 GCA_027575255.1 Scolionema suvaense
CAGCGACTTTCGTGGCAGATTCTGAAAATTTCAGCCCTCCTAATTCCTGAAATTGTCAGTTTTTCGTCAATTTGACCCCCCTCCCAGTCAACGAACAAAGATAAATGACGCCATTCTGTGTCCATCTACAGAAGGGGATTACTCTAAAACAAAATATAGGTCCATATTTTCATACCTTTTCTTTTTCATAAGGGGTGAGAGATATACCACATTGCATCCTTGACAGTCATGAAAAAATGGCAAAATTGGTCACCTGCACCCCCTCATGGTTTGAAAACCAAGCTTCCCCTGGTTGAAAACTGTATAGAGGAAGTTAGTACAACTCTTAATAAAGCTCTCCATATATAATAACTCATACTTCTAAGATTACTCATAGGATTTTTAGTCTATAGAACCCCCACTTTTGGCTTTGCGACAAAGTGAAATCCTGTGCAAATGCCCATAGCCATAAAATCTGAACTACCCAACCTTTTTGGCTATAACTTCCACGCCTTCCATTGCCCCGAGGCCACTAACTCTGTGGGCAAACTGCCTTGGTTCAGATTATAGGTGGGGATGAGAGAATTCACAAAATCGCAATAGCCCGAAACATTGCACAGTCATACTTACCAACTCTTTTCCAAACGTTTTGATGTTCCAATCCATCTAATATCATACAAATGATATGAGAGTTTGTTACATGTACCCTATTTACTTCATAAAAGTAGAGAGACAACGAGACTTCTTCAAGTATTTCTCCAACTGCAACATGGTCAGCACATGCAATGCCTGTCGCGACACCCCCCTCAAGAAAGCGATATCAAAATTGACATCCCTACGTGGCCAGATTTTTACAAATACTGACTCTTATGAGCCAAAATGTTCAGGAGCGTTTTGTACCAACTATGCGAACTAGGAAATAGTCAATTTACTACTCTGCATGCAGTTTAGAAGAATTTCAGAGGGTCAGAGGATGGTATTTCGTGACCGCCATGGTTGAACAGCATCAAGTCTGAAACATGCTACCCCTTACTTTCCCTCAAATAACTTTTGAGCCAGCATGCCAATACTGAAAATTACTTCGAAATCATAAGATACGTATAAGTAGGAGCATTCGAAGACATAGAAAAGCTTATTTGGAAAATTGGTTCCTGAGAAATCAGAATTTGAGCTTCGGTGTTTTTGCAATTGACCACCTGCCAGCCAAGTGTCAAAATATCACAAAGTTGTTAATAACTTCTGAAACACCAAACCAAATCACCTAACATTTTCACGACACATGGAGAGTAGTGAAACGAATAAATAACAAGGGCCTCAGCTCCTCAAAACATTCCATCATGAGGCAAAAACATACAAATTCCTTCTTCCTAGGAGCAGCAAAACCACGAACGGCAGCAGAACTACTCAAGGAGGCACTTCTACAACATCTCTATTTCACACACTCAAACAGCAATCTATGTGGTAAATAATTAAATACTACTTTTTCAATCAACCGCCTTCGCTCTGATGCTCCAACCAAAACAGACTTCTGCAGGAGAACACACTTTTGCTGAAGTCTAGGATCCTTGCTGAAGTGTAGTTCGGCATTATTCCTTGCTGCACTTAGACGGGGGTTATTAACACCACTCATTTAATTGACCCAAGGAATACTTTTTGAATATTTGTAGTTAGTAAATTAACGGTAAGTGTCAGATATCCTTTGTTAGTTTTCAGCTGAACTTCTACTGATGAACGAGAACCCAAAGTGCAAAATGAGAGGAGTAGCTGCTAAACATTACGCCCAGCTGAACTTTTTGGACTGTTCTTGGGCTGCTGTCATTGGTTTCCAAGTCAGGCGCAGGTAACAATACTTGTCACGAAAATAGATCAATCACTCAGTATTTCCGGCTTATGATTGGATGAATTTGAACTAGTACCCAGATTATCCTGACAGACCGTGTTGTGTTTCCCGCTGAAAGTCACAGGGCTCTGTAAACATGTACAAACGTGTTTCCCTTGATCACCACAGTCAGCCTCTTCATAAACAGGCATAAAAATGTATGGCCACCGAGCCATATGACTGACCTTTTTGAACAAAGCTCATTTTAAAGATTCGCTACGCGCTGAGCGCTGTGTGAATCAATAAAAATAGAGCAGTTGCAGTCTTCCCTTTGAGTATAATAGTGCCTGCACAGTCAATGCGGGAAGAGGGATGAATCACCAATTTTTGGGAAGAAAAAGGTGTCATTGTGTTTGAAGGGTGACATAACTTAACACTTTTCAGATTTTGGTTTTCTCTGTGAGACGGTTCTCGCAACATATGGCCATACTTAACTTATTGCAGCTTCAAAACAAATCGGATTAGATGGCTCTCTTTGTCTAAACCACCATAATCAGTACCTGAAATTTCTTCACAGACTTCTGAGACAGTTGTCTTAATCGAGGGTCGAATTTCATGAGGAAGAAGTTCTGGTGTTTCAAAGAATAGCTCTCCAGGAGAAATCTCCTGCATATCTAAGAATGCACATGTCATACGCATAAATCGATAGTTTCACAAGTGGTGAAGGAGGCCTGTTATTTTAACTTTTGTGTTGGTATCACATATTGCGCATCACAAAGGCATGATTCACAGAGCAAATATTTCTGAGGGATAGCCTCCAATTCCTTTTATAGATATGATGATATTGCCTATATTGATATAATCGTATTGCCGTGCAACAAAATGGCGCTAATATACCTGAAGCCTCTTGTACCAAAATCAGGTTAAGGCATTGCAACGGTCAAACATAATTAATGCAGCAGAAAGTGCTTTTAAATTTAGTAAGTTTTGTCTTCATGTGAAAGACTGCTCTCTTTAATTTCTAGACTCTGCAATGCCTGAAAAAATGACCTGGCAATTTTTATTGTTTCTGGTAAATTTAAGAGGCCATAACTTGTGAACCACGGTCACTTGGGCAATAAACTTGGTATCAATCAACACAGAATTGTCTGTTCTACGAAAAAGGCCTGGTTCATGACTTCTCATTTTCAACAGGTGGCGCTCTATGGCGTGCCAAAGGTGACCCTGTATCCGGAATGCACATGTTCGGGTTTCGGGCTCTAAGGGTTAATGGGGTGACCCTGAACCGGTTCCGCAGCGTTGGCAACAGCGAAATTTACTATATAACATGCTTTTATGATGCGTTTGCCAAAAAATGCTGTTTAGGAGGGTTCACAGTCAGACAGAGACCAGGCTGGCAGTGTGTTAATCCTTAGACTCCGCAATGCCTGAACAAGTGACCTGGCAATTTTTGCCGTTCTGGTAAATTTAAAAGGCCATAACTGGTCAACCACAGTGGTTAGAACAATAAACTTGGTATCAAGCGATGCAGAATTGTCTGTTCTACAAAAAGTGCCTGGTTCATGACCTCTCATTTTCAACAGGTGGCGCTCTATGGCACGCCAAAGGTGACCCTGTATCCGGAACACACATGCATGGGTTTAGGGCTCTAAGGATTAAGGAGATACATGCCTTTAAAGCTGCAAAATTTTCAGCCATCATCTTTAGGCATGATAAATTTGTGTGATGTGGGTTATGATCAATGAAATTATTATATGTGCTACATATTATCTCCTGAATTCTTTGAACTGGTTGGTTACTAAGGCCAGCAGTATCCCTAGTGATAGTCCTAAGTGATGCCATAGCTTAATGTAAAATCAACCAAACTTCGTCATTTTTCATATTCTATTGATGAGCCGAATTTCATTTTTGACTGATATATTGCTTTAAGAAAGCTTCTAATCTAGAAAATAACTAAACAACTATAAAAATGACATAATTTCAAAGTAGACGCTTGCATAAGATTTAAGAAGAAATGACGCTGAAAATCTAAAAAATATATTATTATGAACAACAAGCTTTCATTTACTAGTTCTGATAAAAATGAGATCAGCTATGTAAAGGAACAGCTGAATATTATCGATTTGAAGAGTGTGCAACCTGGACATAACAAGGTATGCAGCAACAAGACAGATGAGCTTCCGTATACTGATTGGGAAAGTCAATCTGAAAAGAGAAAAGACTTACTAGCAATGAAGTTCAGCGCATTCTTCTGTTAAATCTTCATCAAAGTCTCAAACTGTTTTAAAGACATGGTCAGGTTCAGAGCTAATTGGTATGCAGTGATCATCAGGCATATTCATGCTTCCCGAGAGCCAGTTGTTGTTACGTTAGTAGTAGTTGGCTGAGACAGATTGGCAACTGCACAAACATGTCCGCTCAATGCATCATTTCCTGCTTTCAGTGCTAAAGCCTTTTCAATCTCCTAGGCAATATCATGACACTTTGATTGGAGATGGTGTTCCACCTAAAAACTGGAAGATGCATGTTTCAGTTTACATCAACGTAAAAATAAATTTATGTAAAAGTGTGAAAATGGACGCAATGGCTACAGATAACCTATCAAACTCAATTAAATTAAGTTTTCACGTCTGTATACCAGACGTCATTTACCGGCTGGGTAAAGCCCTGCTGTTTGATATATATTGCATGAAGTGTTTGTGAGGCAGGTGGCAGGTGCATGTGCAGGCATTTATCCAAGAAGTTTCTACTACTGCCGTTTTTGATTTAAAGATTGAGTTTTCCAAAAAGATGTAAATTTTAATGTGTGATAGTGGTTATCATCAAAGCAACTGGAGGTCTTGTGGGTGCTGTAAGCCTCCAAAGTGATTTTCTATTTTCAGTTTTTCACTAGACCAGAAGTTGCCTTTCCGAGCAGCTGATGGCAACTGGGAGGCACCTTTACTCACAACTGTACTAAGCGATCTGTATGACCTATTCATGTCCGCAAAGCCTTCCCTTATGAATATCAGGTAACGCTGAACATGAACATCTCCCTATAGATACTTCAAGTAATCGCTGCTTTCGTAAGAGAATGCCTTCGTTCACTGTTCAACATGCAGATCCCCGATGTCGGTGAAAATGTGTCACACAAATATGGCCCCATTATGGAAATGTAATAGAGGCCAGGACGTACCACAATTTTGTTAGAATTGCCAGAATTGAGTGCATTCGCGGTTTGCTGATGCAGCTGGATATGTGCCACACCTTGTAACTTACATTTCACCATTCTGCATGTTATCTAATACATCTTTCTGTTGATATCGTGCCAGTTTGAGGCGCATGCCATTTGAGATTGGCAAATGCGCATGCTTTGAAAATTTATGGTGCAGATTCAGTTTCAAACTCATCTAAAAAATGAGTTTTTACCAGCTGTAAAAAAGTGCTTCGATACATCACTGCATTTGAGATGCATTATGCTTTTGCATGAGCACCCCAATTTCTCAGATCAACAATTCCATCCATGCAGCTATATCAATATGTTATTATCAGTATCTATAAATATCTATTTGCAACGAATTGGAATGTGGTTTTCCCTCAAGGCATTAAATTTTGATTTTTTGTATTTTATATTTGGACGCTAAACTTATATCATGAATATATCAGTTTACATTTAAAATCAAAAGACCACTTTCAAGTCATTAGTCCAATCATTAGTACCTGTAGGTTCTATGTTAATTATGGTGTTATTGTTAACAATCTCATTTCTTTTTTGTATTGTTTGTTGCAATGATCCTTTATGGAATTTGTGGAAGTCCAATTATTCTGCAATTTGTTATACCTAGGTGATTTGTATTTCCTTCTTCATCCAGTCTGTTATTCATCACTATACGCTCTGTTATTGTTGCATTGAAACATCCTTGAATGTTGCTGTTCTTATATTGTTCTTGATATGTTCTTTGCAAATGGATTTTTATTATCTCAGTATCATATATATTACAAGGATTGAATGTGACACGTCGTCTGTAAATTTACTTAATTAATTTAACCCTTTTTATTTTCGTTGGGCAGATTTGGCCACTTCGACAAATCGATCAATGTAGAATTTTTTGGCTGCAGGGTTTAAACTCGTTTTTTGTGACATTGCATAGTTCTTTATTTTGAATTCGATAGCATAGGTTTCATTTCCCATTTATGAGTCGATTTTGCACAGCTAGGGGATTTTTGGAGGGCTTTGGGTCCGAAAATGCAAAAAATTATCGCAACGTTTGACTAATCTCAGTTAAATCTCCTGCTGTATCTCAACCATGCTTTTTGAAATCATCATTTGAGTCTTATTGCACTCCTAACTAGTTCAAAAGATGTATAAGTTTTGTGAGCATTTTACAATTGTAAGGCATGTTGCAGAAGGTAAAACGCCTCAGGGATGATTTTTTTTAACAAGATGCAAATTTGACGAAATCTCAGAGTGCTAAGAAACGACCGAAGCCCTATTTTTAATTTAATGTACTCCTAAAAACGTATTTCAAAGCACAGTATATATCTCACAACCTAGCATGTACTTTCGGGGGGTTGGCGGAATCTGGCCCCCTTCCCCCTGGTAGTACACAAGGCAATAGATATGGTTAAAATAGATCATGAATTTGCTTAAATCTGATTGCCTGTTCATTTGTTTCTGTATTATGAATGCATGCGTTCAGCCTGTTTTGGTTTTTGCAGAGCATTTTTAAGCTTTATCAGACACACAGCTTTGCTTTTGAAAGGTGATTCATTACTGGGTTATATTCGGTGTCTGGAGTATGGAGTTTGGCTGATGTGCAATGATGCAACAGTTGTCAGGACCAGCCTCTCGAGCATTGCAACCGTAGTTTATTTGTCCTCTTCTACATCCAGTCTGAGTTGCTGTAGCACTGTTCACTGTTTCTGTTGTATTCCTAAATTATATATAATGAATTCCCAGTATTTCAATGTCAAATATTTTTATTCATTTTGTGAGTTTCCAGCGAGTCTTCTTTTTTTGATGTGTTTTTTTGAACGTGTTTTATTAAATGTCTGTATTGTCTGCATGTTGAAGTGTTTCGCCCAAGTGATGTAGTATTTTCTCATTTGAAAAGGGCTGACTGTTCGACACGTAAAACTTGTTTGAAGCCACTACCAGAGTCTTCAGTACTGGTGCCTGGATGTTTGCAGCTACGTTATTATAGAATCCCTGCCTACGATAAGTTTTGTCAACTTTTGTAATTTCTCTTTGGTGGCTGGTTTGATCTGTCTACATCATTGACTGGCGTACTCATAGCCTGCACAGTGGGAGCCTGCATGTCTTCCTGTCACACTCTTTGCTCATCGTTAAAATATGTGGATCTGGGTGTGTGATCAGTCTGTGAGTGCTCTTCGCCTTGCCACCAGTTTAGCTGCTTTTTCATTGGTATCCCCTTGCCCAAACCCTCAACAGAGCTGCCCCCATTTTTAGTTCTTTTCAAAATAGTTTAAGCCAAGTAGAAGACATAGTAGTTATATTGTGAACCATTCACCATATCTGGGAAATCTCTTGTTCAGGTTGCTGTTGGCAATTAACACTCAAACTTGGCTGTTTATACAGTTTTTTCAACATATTTAACAATCCAATCACTACTTTTTGTACTGTTTGGTATAAAAGTCCAGAGTATTAGTAGTTTTGTTGTGGACCATTTGTTGTATCTGGGAAAACTCTTGTTCAGTTTGCGGGTTGCTATTAATGCTCAAAAATGGCCTATGTTATCCTATGTTATGAAGGGTGTGTTGGAAACGTATATCTCTCACCACGTTAGTTTCTATGCTGTCAGAAAAGTTGTTTTAAAAGTATATCTCATTTTGACAATTTAGCTTCCTCACCTAGGAAAGACTGTCTACTTTGAGTCCTAATGCGATCCTATTGTCATTGTAAAGAAAGCATCTAGCACAGTCCTCAGATTATGTTTAATTCTTTTCCTCTGTCGTGGAGGTCAAATAGTCAACCAATTTGGTTGCTGTATCTACTTTTTTCACAGGATGTTTTATGCTGATATAACGTATGAAGCTTACAGAAAGTGCCATTAGAAAATCATTTCCACCCTCCCCTCTGCTCCTAATAATTAGAACCATAGCACCAAATTTTCTAGATTGTTTGTGAAATTTCCAGTTAGTTTATAACCTGTGCTAAGCTGAAGGCATGCAATGAAAGGGTTAAGGATCGTCTAACATTCAATGAAGGTTGTTTACTCATAATTTTTGTCTTATTAGGCCACCCCTTGTGTTTTTATGATCCTGTATTATTCACTGATCTATGACTATATCGATTTGAAAAATATGTTTTAAAACTACATAATCCAATTAGTAGTGATTTGTTGTTTGATACTTGGTGAATGTTGTAAATTTTGCCATTTTCTCTGTTTGAGTATTTTTGTCCTTGGGGATATGGAAGAATAAAAAATTGTGAAAAATATGTTGGCATCCTCTTCGAGTATAATGTCATATTTTACGATTGTATTTCTTTTTTGCATGGTTTCTATTTCATCCTTGTGCAAAAATTAAGCTGATGAACATGCTCATCTTTGCAATATGTGTAAATTAGGTTAATTCATCTTTAGCAGTACAGTTGTACTCATGTCAGGCCCTAACCAGTGGCAGTGATCGGTATATTTGTATTCATTGACCCAACCCCCACAGTCATGCAAATTTTTGTGCTCTACCAATCGGGGTTGTGGTAATAGGTAAGTGCCAAAATTTACTGCTCCAGACTTATGCGACTCGAAAGTTTAATTTCTTGCATACAGAAATTACGTTTGTCTTCATATAAATCTGGTGGTCAGCAGACAAGCTAAATTGCTATGAGTAGATGTAGAAGGGCTTAAATCATTTACGTGAGTTTGAAAAATAGTGGCTTGCTGAGGTGAGGTAAGATGATGTGAGCTGGTATACCAATTCAGAACCCTTCTTTTGCGGGAAAATTTTTTCGTTTCAGCCTAGGCTATCTATTTTGTTAGTCTTTCATTCTCGCGTTACCAGATCTTAATGTGCAAATCAAGTTGGCATTGCAGCCATTATATCAGTGGAACTTCCTCGGATTAACAGATAGGATGTGAGTGGCACACTAAACGTGTGACATCCTTCTTTTTGTGTCACTCATTGCATTCAGGTACTTTGTTGCCTCTTCATCGTCATTTTGATTAAAACCTGTGTGCTTTTCAAGTCCTTATATTCTTGTTTACTTGTGACTGTTCCCCCATCCAAGGCTGTCCAGGAAGATTTAGAGTCGCATGCGAAGGTGTCACACGCCAAAACTAAGATTTTGTGTTTTTGTGAGCTAATCACATGTAAAACAGACAACAAGAAAATTTTTTCATAGCTATAGCGCAGGTATAAGCCAATACCTTTATCATCTACCTTACATTATATTAAGGATACTGCGAACCCTCAGAAGTCAGAACAGTTGATAATGTTTAGTCACGCTTTAAAATGTATATTAAAGGCTTTTCAAATTTTTCGTTTATGGCATGTGCTAATCTGGTCAGGTGGCAAGCTTTTGAAAAAATGCACTCTAAGAAACCACCTGTTTGCCACCTGCTCCGAAGCTGTAAACAGGAAGGAGAAAAAACGAAATTTTCTATGTTTAAGAAGCTCTAAGTCGCCCACAGATTGCTTTTAGTGTACGAATTATACATCAATCGAAAGATCTCAACAGACTCTACAAAACGGTGTTTGAATTTTTGTTGTTTTTGATTTGATCAAAAGTTATGAACGATTTAAGTTGAAATCGAGTGATTTCATAACGAAATTTCCAAAATCTTTCCCGTTTTGAGCCATAACTTCTAATTGGAAAAAAATCTCGAAAAATGCTGACACCGTTTTGGAGGTATAACATATACATTTCACTTAGAGTTGGTTTGGTGAAAAAATATTGAGCACAGGGGGACTTAGAGCTCTGCAAAGGGCTATGACCAAGATTGCAAATATTCCTTTTGTTTACAGGCAGCAGGTGGCAATTTATCTCAAAAAGTGCAGAATATGATGCAAGTGCCCTCCATTGATACATTGAACATCATATGACTCTCTTGGAAACTTGTTGAATCTAATTTACATGCTCTTGAATGAAGCACCATCTGAGCCTTTGCAGTATCCTTAAACATGTCATATGAACCACCAACACACTTCTGTATCGCATGACGCAAGTAAAGCCATCCTTAAAAAAATGTCTGTTTCCTGCTGCCCGCTTGGCAGAATTACAAGCGGACCGGTCGGCCGGAAAAGGTTTTTATAGTGAAATATTCCAACCAGAATACAACTTACCTTTTTTTGCCGCTTGACTCTACCTAAGCCATCTAACTATACAGCCAAACACACGGTTTCGCTGCCCGAGTAAGATGTTCCTCCTGAATACAAACTTTATAGCGTCCTCCCCCCCTTTCTGCTCGGGGAAGGGGGGGGGTGTAGGAAAAATTTTGATTTTTAGGGGGGGTTGCCAGGAAAGGGCAAGGTAAGATTTTCCAGGGGGGGGGTGGTTAAAAGATTTTGGAAATCGAGTTCAGCCCAGTGTGCATAACTTCGCAACAATTTTCCGTTCATGTGTGCAGTATTAACATACTGGCTGGTAATTTTGTGGTTGAGGAACCACTACAAGCATACGACTACATTAGGAAGACCCATTTAGTCACAGTTGCCTTGTTATATAAGCCCAAAATGGATACGCACCAGGAGAAAGTGCGCAATAATAGTGAAAATCGTAATTTTTCCAGGGGGTTGGCAAACATGGCCGTTTCTGGAGGGGGAGGTCCGAAAAGGGGGCCTTGGCAAATTTTGAATTTTCTTGGAGGAGGGGGGTTGTCAGGAAAGGGGTGGAGACTGATTTTCTGGGGGGGTTGACACCATGGAGGACGCTATGAACTTCTTCAGATCAAACTAATCAATCAAGTATACTTTATCTACTTCTCTAATATATATTCTGGCTTAGGGCTTAGGCAGCTAGTACATCTACCTACCGTCCTGCCAGATGCAATTAGTTTTCTCATCCACCTCTCACGCATTCTTTCTTGCCTCAGGTAAAAGGCCGTGGATGAACTTCCCAAGGAAAACTTTATAGCTTGCTGGAGATCATTGCATTGTAAGACATGCGAGTATGGATGCCATGCGTGGAAGGAGGTGTAAAAAGTGGGACGGGGCAACACATATATACGTACGAAGGAGCGCGAAGCACTTAACATGATGGCACTTCCTGGAGGCAGTTTTTGCTCCGGACAACTACATCCGAAAATAGAAATGTGGGACAGAAGAATATTTTTAAAAAAGGAATCATGGTGTTTTCAGAGCTTCCTCCAGTCGGACAACTTTTTTTTCTCTCGGAGAATAGGACCGGCCTGGTAGCCGGAAACGTAGACTTTTCGAAGGACAACCTTAATTCTCCAAAACAAGCCCTGGAAAAATATTTGTCATGATGTTTCAGTAAATAGAGCTGAGTTGAGTAGCTCTGTTTCTCAATCCATGCTTTCCTCTGAAGACGAGGAATGGACTCTGACGTCTTCGGCTACCATTTTTACTGTTCTTGAGCACACACACCAAACTAAGAAGCATAAGCAAATGAGCCGTTAAACTATGGATCTTGTGAAATGTTGAATCACATGTTTAATAAAATTTGCCTCCGTAGCCTTAATGCCAGCTTCAAGCAGTACTTGGCCTGCAAGGCAACTGGTGATTCGAATCTTGCCTAATCGATTGAGATTTTTCAACACACGTGACTCTTACTATTTTCAGGCTTTCAAATCAGACGCGAGTCCGTGAGTCTGACTCGCGAGAAGACTCGTTCAAACTGTTGCTTGGCGAGTCCCAATAGACTCGCGCACAGGGTTGTGAATTCGATGACTTGTGCCATATATTATGCCTTAATCTAGCGATCAGTTCCCATTTGAATGAAATAGTAATCTCTTGCTGCTCATGAAATCGATCACCTGCCCTGTTA
>JAOBRC010478789.1:0-11743 GCA_027575255.1 Scolionema suvaense
TCTTGAGATGCTAAATTAATTTTCATAGTTTCTGGTCCACCTGACCAATGTAAAACGGATCATACAGATCGATTTGATGACACTAGAATTTTTATGATGTAGTTAGACTCTTCTCCTTGGAAAATCTTCAGCGACGCGATACTGATCGAAACTGTATCGATTCAGACTGCAAGCCACGATTTTCGTTTCACACTTGATGTTTACTTCCTATTCCTATGAGTTTTCAAAACAAATACAATAGACCTTTTTGTAAAATTATCCCCATGCAATGCATTGTGGGATGGCTAGGGGACACACAATGATATAACTGCGAACCAGGCTCATACCTAAGATCAGCTTTGTTCTGAATTTCAACCATGCTGTCCAACAAAGCCTCAGACAGATCAAGCTGACGAAGAACGTCAATAACAGTCTCTTTCTGCAATTCACTTTCCGGATGTGTGATGTCTCGAACATGCAGTAGTACATCCTACGATGAAGAGAAAAGCAAAAAGCCAAAAATATACGGTCCAATAAGGCCCTGCGCGCACATAGATAAGAGTTCTGACTAGGCCTGACTAGCGACAATACCCAAATTAGCTCTTTGTTTCGGGAAGAATGGAGCTCGCGCTAGTCAGATTTTGCTCTGTGAGCTCGACTTTTGCTCTTTATCAGTTTTCGCAATCTTTTCTGACATACTTCAAAGGATGCCTATGTGTTGCCCTTGAGCTGTAATAGAGTCCGACTAGCGATGATAAAATCTCCTAGTTGGAAATAGTCATGATTTTTATCTAAATTTTCCCACGAAGTATGACTAGCTCTGGCTATCTCCGACTAGCGAAAGTCAGAGATCTGTGCGCGCAGGGCCTAAGTTGTCCAATTAGTTAGTTTGGATCGTGTAAATGCAAAAGTTTTACGATTTTTACCTACTTGGACCAAGTTTTCAAAAGTTGGACAATACGTTCAACTTTGCCAACTAATTCGATGAACGCACATCATTGTATATGGGTGAGCACCATTGTTTCAAGACACCCTTGCAGAACGAGGCCGTATTTCTTGCGAGCAAAAATTGGGCTGTGTATTTGCACTAAGAGATACCTGTCCAATTATTCACATCCGACTAATTGGACCCATAATTGGATCGTTCACTTTACACTATAGATAGAAAATCCATGCAGAAAAATATTGCTCCAATATGTACAAAAAAGCACACAAAAACAAACGACAAAACAACTGGCAATAAGAATCCTACTTACAGCATTCTTAACATCCTCAAGCGTAGCAGAGAAAGATTCCACTAGCTCATGCGGAAGATCAGATATAAAGCCAACAGTATCAATGTAAACAACGTTGAGACCACAGGGGAGTTTGCCTCGATGAGCCGTAGTATCCAGAGTAGCAAACAGCTTGTCTTCTGGTGTCATTGAGGCATCGTTTGAAAGCACTTTGGCCAAGGATGTTTTTCCTATGCAGATATTAAAATGCCGGAAAGACTCAACCAAAAATATCTTCCCCAGCATTCTCTATAGGCCCCAGGTCAATCTGTACACCCACAAACCATGAACACCAGGAACACTAATAACACATAGCAAACATAGATTGAGACGTGATTTAACAAATAAGAATCAAGTGAAAACTTTAGCTTTCTGTGAGTTCTGGTCATCATGTGTTGTTGTATTGGCTAGCTCTTGGACATATTCACCAAGTGGTTTTGTTGACTAAATGTTATTTCCACCTTCATCCTCGTTTTCATACATCGGGCGTGTCAACAACAGGCTCTAAATGGACTGGGACATTTATGAAACATGATTGGTTGGACTGGGACAATTATGAAATATGATTGGTTGGACTGGGACAATTATGAAATATGATTGGTTGAAGGGTGTTAAAATATCCAGGAAATCTAAAAATGTCAGTGCGTGTCTTGCCAGCCTCATATAACAACCATAAGTTCACTTACCATATTTGAGTAGCACAGGGATTATTCACAAAATTCAATCCTTTTAAACCGTGCAGACCGTAGCGTAAGTCATGCTCAGAACTGTTTAACTAATTTGTATCTTTTTCTTTGCTCAATTCTCACCTTACTCTACTACTTCTTTCTTAGCTTCTTTCTTCATTTAAGGGTACATTAAGAAAGAAAACTTCTGCATTTTTAATTTTCACACAAAAAACAAAAATCAGGTCGTTTCGGACAAAAATTTCAGCGGTTTTCGCCAATTTTCGGCACTTTAAAAATGCATTAAAATTCCCTGGCAGATCCCTCTCAGATCAGTGAAAATGATCAACCTAGGAATAGTTTTGTACCAATGGGCTGATTTAGTTCCATCTGAAGTTCGAAGCTTCTGCTGTATGAATGCAACTTCGGTCATCATTTTTGCATTTGGGTGTAAACAATCGGTTTGCAGTGCGTTGATTTGATGATCTTTCCTTGTTTACAAAATTTGGAAGATTTTAGGTATTTTTAATTTTTGGCACGTTAAAATTTCACAAAAATTTTGGCCAAAAAAAATTTCGGACAAACGCTTTTCGCAGAACCATTTTTTGTCCGCAATTTTTCAAAGTAATGTATATATGTAATTAATGTATCCCACCACTTAACTTATATCGATGAGAAGAGAACCCAGGTAATTGCCACAGAGTACAAATTGACAAAGTCATTCAACATCTTCACTTTTCAGCGGTTCTATTCCAATTCCTCATACAGTGCATGCATGCTAGTTTCCCTTAGATCTTGCATGCCAAGTAAATATTTATTTTGTAACCAGTAAAATAGCCTGCTACAACTCCCTCCTTTCCTCACAAAACAAGTCACAGCATTAGTGGAACCCCACAAACTTAACTGAGAAATTTTATGTTAGATCAAAGAAATAAGACATAAACCATAAGACTCACGAAACAAATGAAAACAAAGTGATGAAACTTCGAAAAAAACCCTGAAAATAGCCACTTTTGGACGCAAATTGCCACCTGCAAGACAAACGAGATTTTTCTTAGATATAGCACATGGTTAATAACATACAAAGATTTATACGAAAAATGACAGAAAAAGGATGCTAACCCTTTTCGACATATTTGGAAAAAAACTCTGAAAATAGATAATTTTGGACAAAAATTAGCACCCACAGGCTTCGTAAGATTTTTTCAGACATGGCACATGGTTTACAACATATGCAGAGTTGCCCCTCAGAATCATACCGAAAGTGACAAAACACGAGCCAGCAATCTACAATACATTTGGAAAAAACATTCAAAATAGCCAATTTTGGAAGTAAATTGCCACCTGCAAGCCAAACGAGACTTCTTCGAAACATGGCATACGATTCATGAAATACACAGACACAGAGTTGTCCTGAAGAATCAGACCAAATATGAAACAAAATGGATGAACAGTTTTTCAAATATTTTGAAAAAACTCTGAAAATCACCATTCTTCAACATAATCGCCAACTGCAAGACGAACGAGAGTTTTCCCAGATATGACACATGGTCCATAACATAACTGCTATTCCCTTGAAATTTCATACCAAATATTACCAGAAAGCAATAACTGGGTCTTGAAATATTAAAACAAAAACAATTGTAAACGGGCATTTTGTGGCATAAATTGTCACTCCAAAGCCACACAAAATCATCGTTTTCCTAAATTACAGATAGTCACCTTCATGCCAAATTTCAGAAAAATCTATAGAGCAATTATCTGGGAAAATGCCTTGGTGACGGATGGAATAACCTGGGTGCCAACCCGCTCACTCTCTACACTGCTTACTACTATCGTCAGCGCTGCTCCGCTCGTTCACGGCTTGGTAGATCCTCACAGGAAAATTTTTCCATCCAGATCTGGATGCGCCAAAATGTTGCCAAAATCCTTGAATTACGATTGGAGCACACTAACATCATGACTTGCTCTAATCCAATCAGAGAATGACTTTGCAGCAATTGTTCTTTAATGCACGTGCACATAGTTGTGATTGCAATGAGAAGCGGTTTGATTGGTTGAAATGGACAATCTGCCAATTAATTATCGCATCAAATGTTTGAATGCTTTGACTGCTGTTTTTCTGTGAGGTTCGTCCAAGCTGTGTGTTGAACGAGTGAGCTGAGTTGAAGCGGAGCAGAGTGATAATCTCACAGCTTGGCCCCCAGGTTAAGGATGGAAGGGCTGACGGAAGGACGGAAAGATATCATTTTATTGCAGGGACAATTCTAGAATTTCAGGGCAGGGTCCGGAATTAGTCAACAAGGGCACTTTTTTATCAAATTTTCTACCAAAATCTGTGATTTTAGGCAGAAAATATCAGTCAAGATATCTTGCCAAGATTTAAGAAGGACAGCGTCCGATATTCGGACCCTTTTTTTGTTCTAGAATAGGGCATGTATTGCGCTCCTCCGCTAAAGCGGGAGTCCAAGAAGCATACCCAACAAAAGAGATATACTGCGTGGGGAATCGAATGAGGTTGAACAAGTGACGGCTGAAGTGAAGCGTAACCAAAGAAGACTAGTGGCAGAAGATCGACCCTGCAGCTGCTGGAAAACAAAATTGAGATCATCACAACTAACCTGCATTAGTATAACCAATCAAAGCCACTTGAGGAACTTTCTTTTTGACACGGTCTGCTCTGACGTGTGCTCGCTGTTCTCTCACTTGATTGAGCTGATTCCTAATCTTGCTTTCTTTATTGGCCAAACGCCTCCGCACTTTCTCCAAATGAGTTTCGCCACCTCCTGAAATATATCGTTGTCCACCAGATTGTTGGTCGAAATCAAAATCATCCTGTGTTAAGTGAGTCCTATAAAGCAAAACAGAACAACTAGAGCTTCTCTAGTGGTTGCAGCCTATTCAACTGTCCATTAGGATCGTCAATTCTTTCCTGGACAAAGAATTAATTCAATAGAGGTACATAGGATGAGCAGGTAGAAGAGTACATAACACACACAGACACATAATCTTCTTCAACTTACAACAGGTTTACCCAATATTTTTGACCACAAATAGTTCCACTGGATGTATAACATCAGAATGGAATGTATAAGACCCTGATCCTAACACAATCGTATATTATCTCACATGGGCCAACCTTAGTGTGCTCAATTAAAACGGAAGTTCATCGTAGGAGTCTTGTCGAAAATTACAACTGTATATACCAACTTTTATTACTTATCAATTCTTCCATAGAAAGTCAGCGCTGTCCTTCCCCATTTCGGGAAATGAAAATCGCAGTTGCAGCAATAGATCAAGTCACCATAGCATCAAATGCCGACAGTAAATAAAAAAACAATCAATCACACTAGAATACAAGCCTTTTTATACCACAAACATTTTTTGTCTGAGTCTTGGCATTGCTCAAGTTTTCCTTTTGCCCATGCCTGATTGTTGCTCAGATGTCGCTTGTTGACCATAGAGACGCTTGAGATTTAACCAATAGAGGTGTTTTTTTCTCCTCAACTTTCAGTTGGTTAAAAATTCCTTTTGATAAAGGAAGGCGAAAAATGATATATACTAGTTAGAAAAATGTTTTTCGGTCCTCATCCAGCCTGCGCTGCTGCTTAGCTGATGTCGCTAAACATTTTGAGTGTTGCGTTGTTCATCAAACATTTCTTATAACAAATGAGTGTATGCGGCTTTTCTTTGCAAGAGCAAACATTTTACAATGAAACAGTGTACAGTAAGCTTCCTAATATCAACAGAAAAAAAGCTGACAACAGATAAATAGGACAACATTAGCCTTCGTACAAGACCCAACGATTGAGAGATCGTACGGGGTCTTTGCATCGGCACTTGTTTTGCCGTCCAGCTAGTTCTCCATGCTCTATTGTTAACTGATTATGCAAACGCTGACACATGCAAGATTTGATGCATAATTAATTTATTGGACAGACTTCACAGATTGGGCGAACACGACAAAATAGTCTGGATAATGTGTCTAGTAAGCTGAATATGTGGTTAGCAGAGAATAATTAGTGAATGGCTAGACAGAAAATTCTGCTCTGATGCAAAGATCCCATACGATGATGAAAATCGTGAAGGGTGTCGTACGAAGGCTACGACGAAAATCGTGAAGAGTGTTGTACGAAGGCTACGATGACATGTGCTGGTGTGGATCAGGCATTCTGCAACTTCCATCTAAAAAAGCAGTATACAACTTTAGTGTTCATTCCTAAAACTGTGAAGCAAGCGTGACATTTTAAATTCAAAGCCGGAGGACCTTCGCCTCGATCTTCCCTGGTGACATAAAAAAAGGGAAATGTCCAACCATAACTTGAAGCCTAAGCTTGAAAAAGATAATGTCAGCGTTCGAGAATGCTCATGAAATAGAAGCAATTGATGATAACAAAGATGGGACTCCTGGTAAGGACCCTTTTACATTTGTAATGAAGAATATATCCCTGAAGTCACATGCATGCCAAAATACCTTTGTATTGTACTTTTAAAAGAAATTTAATCCCACTTCTGCAAATGTACGAAATTCATCCGAAAATTTGGTTAAAAAACGTCTGAAAATATCGTCTAAAACTACTTTGTACAAAATTTTTTAGTCCAAAATCTTACGTACTAAATGTATCTGCTAGCACTACTCAGAAAACAGCATATTCTGATAGCATCATGTAAGTTAATACGACTATTGGACTGCGGGCTGGATTGAAGAAACGTTTTACCATAATTAGTACATGAAAACTGCATGCCATCTTTTTGTTGGGCCCTTTCATCTGCTAAACTGTTCATCTGTAACAAGTAAACTTGTCGTAAATAAAACTTCATTTGTTTCCTGTTTTTTGTTTCCCCAAAAGATTATTATCTTAAAAATCCATGTACAAACGAAATTGTACAAAAAGCACATCCATATCATAGTTTCCTAAGGGTTTCTGAACCCCCAACTAAAAAATGTTATCCTCACCTGCAGTTGCCAAGCCCCATCTACATGTTTCAGACGCGACCCCAGCCTATAGATCAAGGTTGAGCTAGCGTCATTCACTTTTGAAGTTTGGCAATAAATACAAAATTTGCAGCAATAAAGGTATTCAATGTAACATGAGCCAAAGAACATCAACATGAACAAGTAGTGATACACATGAAACAATGAAAGTCTAAGGTATGGTATATCTATCTATCTGACTTGCTATCACTACTCTCGAAGTTTGGTTAAAATGGATTATGCCAACCAACCCCTACCTACAAAAATTCACCCCCACCAAGTTCTCCAACTCCCAGCACAAATCCAGATTTAGCTCAACCCCCGTCTTAACCATTTTTTTGAAAATTGCTCAACCAGACCCCTGTCCCCTATGGAAATTATGCATATATTACAGCTTGAAAACAGGTTCCCAGTTTTAACATTATGTAATTGGGGGTTCTAGGGGGCGTTGTGAGACCCCCTTGCAGGTCCCGGGTTTGAAATCTCTTTATGCCTGAGATTAGCTCAAATAGAAGTCAAAACAAAACTAATCACACATGCAGCTACAGAAAAAAGCTAAAAAACGTATGACCAAGCATAGCATAAAGCAAGGCTATGTTCAGAACGCTATCTACCTCTTCGTAGGGCTAGCTAGCTACCTGTATTTACCAGCAACCGTTTGTCGTTTAAGCGCTGCCAGCCGCCCCAGCTACTGGGTAGGAAAACCCCAATTCAATGTCCATTCAAATTGTAATTCATGCATAAGCAGATCCTGATTGATAGTGCATGGTCTTGCAACGCTGTTTCTTTCTTCCAAAAGCGCAATGTTTCGAAGCACATCTAAGCTGCCATGATTCATATTTCGAAAATTTGCAGACCAGATTCTGGAGAGTCCCACAAGTTCCCAAAGCCACAGAAAAAAAACTGTGCTGTGGGGTATTATCTTTGATATTTACTTGGCTTTTTTTCCGCTATATCAAACCTACAAACTGGGAATGATTTTTTTGTAGCAACAGTTATGGCCTAAATAATTTCGGAAATGTTATTACATAGAGTTTCACATGTGCAAACCATTTTGGTCACACTAGATTAAAGCGATGTACTGCAAAAGCAGTAAATTACTTCATTCAGGATGGGAATTTATTATTCGTGGATGATGACACCTGAGGGAAAAATAAAAATTTATCATGAATAAATCATAGGACTGAGCTTTGCAATTTCATATCTGTTCACTTAAATCTGCTTCGCAATTTCGGGAATATACGGTAATCCACTTCGCAAATTGCAAACTGCGAGCAGCTACTTCAGACCCTGCGCTATCAACAAAGTCACACTTCTCTCTCAGTATGCCTCAGTTTTAATACTTTTTATCATTTATCATCCATGAAGGAAGCAAAAAACATTAAGTGCAATAGATGTAACATGGTGTGTTTGCAGGATACAGAGCAGGGCTCTCACCAGAATTTGAAACGACAGATGTACATTGAAGAAAAGGCTGCAATAAGGAGTAAATTTGAAATCTCACAATACAATTGATTAAAAGTTATCAGAAAGCAGTCGCCGTATTTTGAAAAGCGAGCAGGTACAATACCCCACAGACGAACATGCAAAACCTAACACTCTCCAGCAACAGCGAATACTCGTTCATGGAACAACAGCAAGCATAAAAATAAGGAGTAGATTACACTTGATACACAAATTCCATATGTCTACGAGGAATTGGTGAGAGAGACAGAAAAGTGCATATAATAATAATAAAGCCCCAGACAATAGCCAATAGCAGGGGAAAATAATAAATCTGATCATGAGAGGAAGATGGTAGCCACACATCAACAAGAACTTGTGATCTGGGTGCACCTTCACACTCAGCACTATACAGGTGAACTACTAAACCCAAAAGAAGAATATGATCAAGTGACAGCAACTACAAGAAGCTCCCCTTTGCCTTGCGATCTATTTTACTATAATATAGATCCGCTGTTTTTACACGTCTCCTTGGGACAGAACATCACACAACAATTTACGCAACAGACTAGTTGATATCGCGGACTCCGTGTTCATATCATGGCTGTGTGGAGAACATAAAAAGTGAGAAAGAAAACAACTAACAGTAGTCTAGTTATTTTAATCCCTAAGATTTTCCAAAAGATGAGGAGTGTTGAAAATGTTTTGGTATTTAGAGAAAGGCTGACATAAAAGTGTAATCAAAATTTCAGACATACTTTGAGCACCTGCTAATGTTAGGGGCTTGGGCACTTTTCTTTCTCAGCCTTTTACGGCGGGTGGAGAAGCTGTGAAGAACGCTAATTTAGGGAGCTCTCATTGCCCAAGGGGCATGGAAAATTTTAGGGAGGTCTTCAGGTTTAGCTATACTGATTCCCATAACCACCAAAAAGCTAAAAGTGGAATGCCATTCCGTCAGTTAATGTTTCAGACATTTGCATTCAGGTGCATATTGTACAGGCTAGAGAGGGGGGAGGGGGCAGATATACAATTTTCAGGGGTGCTTCACTTAGTCAGGGGGGATAAATTTAGGGGGTGAGTTAGCATGTCCAACACTTTGTCAGTCGAAAGTGTGGTTGATAGTCTAATACTCTGTCTACTTCTGCAGTCAATTGAATGAGATATTTCAGTAGAACTTCCTACTTTTGTTCTTTTTTAGCATTTCACTGGCAATCTTGGTCCTAATATTTTGCTAAAAAGCCTTTTTGCCATGCTTCTCCATATTTCCACTTTGTTCTGTAGGCCCCTTTAAAACAATGTCATCTGAAACATCACCAGATCAGGTCAAAATAAGGACGTGATGATTTACTGATCTAGTAACCACACTTTATTGTTTCCTTCCTTCTCTGCCTTCCCCCAACTGTAGCCCCCACTGACAATGTTGCTTGTGAGCTGAAATCACATCTGAAATCAACAATGAAGATAAGTTTCATTTTTGCATCAAAAACAGCCAATGTTGTTTTGTGAACTGAAGTCGCATTTGAACTCACCAGTGAAGGTAAGTCTCATTTTCACTAGCCTCCAACATTGACTCTGTTGGGAAGGGGGAAGAGGGAAAATGAGACTGATATATATCACTTAAAATTTATTTGCAAATTTTGACTAAGACTATAGTATTAAACTTGCGTCCAGGAGGACACCTGGACCCTCAAAGATAAGATAAGCGCAAGGGGTTTATTTGAGGCGTTACAGCACAAGTTCAATCAATGAAACAAATATCTTGAACAAGAGTGTTAAACATTTAATATATGAAACAAACAGGAACCACCTTGCAGATATCACGCTGAAACTCAAGCATGGTCTAACTTCTTCTAATATATTGCAGCAACATATCTTATCTGTGCAATCAGCAAATCTTTTGTGTGAGCTGGGCGTTTTCAAGAAGGCCTTGTGCTAGATGTTATGGAGTCTTACAAATACATATCATTTGTTTTATTTTCTAATGTTTGAAGTAATTAGTTTCTAGGGGCTGGGATTCCCCGATACACACTCAACTTGGTAACTTCTTCAGTGAAAACCTAGGATAAAACTGACTGACAGCATCCACATGTTGACTGGTAAAACATGCACTAATACAAGAGTTCTGACCAGCAATGCTGAAATATTTATTTTAGGGCCTGATAAAATTGGTTTCTGCTCTACAAGAACATAAGATATGTTCTATTCTTTCCTATGGTCAGGATCATTCAATGCATCCAATGACAGACACAATATGAATTCACAGTTTTCTGGCATTCAGTCCTTCCATCCTACATGCACACTATCATTATTTTCCAAGTATAAATGTGTTAACTGTGGAAGCTGAGCAAGAGGCATACAAAATACATACCTAGTTAAAAGGTCTCTAGAGAAGATTTGTTACCCTCTCAAGTGATCCTAACATTTATGATGAGTCACCTTTCATGAAGTATGTGCAATCTCGTTGGCTGAATCATGCACCAGGATAAAAAATTTTTTCCCCATTTTGGCGATACTAAAAAGTACTTTTTAGATTGTCTTCATAGGTGAAAGGTACTGAAAATCTTCATCAAAGAACAAGTGCTACCAACGAATTGTCAGGGCTCTAAAGAACTAAGGAAGGAAGACACTTCCTGAAAAGGTATTTCTGATTGCTGTTCCACCAGTATTTGTGAAGCTCCTGCATTTATTTCAGGAAGGTGGCCAATTACCTCACTGCCTCTTTGGTGAGATGAATCCCCTTCTTCTGTCGAGCTACATAAAACATCATTTAAATTATGCCATCTTCGAGCCTTTGTGTGTGTCAAAATTGTCGTAATATAGTTGATACTGCATCATTTTTCCCAAAGGATGGCATTTTTTACTTTTGTTATTTTTTTAAAGAAGTCATGTCAGGTTTTTCATTTTTTTTTTTTTTTTTGGTTCATACACTTGACGCCTGCTAAAACTGCATTTAGGGATATATGCTAGTGATTGCAGAGCTCTCTACTATATGGATTGCATATATACACATCAGATGGTTTAGAAATTAGGTTTGTGTGCTGGTCTCCAGATTTGGAGGACGATAAGCGTTACTACAACTTATTACTATTGGTCTAGGCAGCATTGTCAATATCAGATGGACATAGGGCAAGAACTTGCTTTAAATGAACAGTAGCTCAAAATTTTTTTCTGACCGATTGGAGATATCGTAGCCCTATTGCCATATTTACTTTGAATCGCACTTTTTCCCACACTTCAAAACACTCGGTATCCCGACCCGCACACTCGACGAGCTAAGTCTTGCATACTAAATGAGCTACAACTCATTTAATATGCATGGAAGACAAGGGGATTAGGTCGCGACCGCACTACGCTAGCAAACTGGAATAACTCAGAATGTTTACTACTCATAACAAAAGCGAAAAGTT
>JAOBRC010478900.1:0-11742 GCA_027575255.1 Scolionema suvaense
GATTTTACATAGGGGGGGCATACCATGCCCCCCCCAACCTATTTAATGTCCAAAAAGCCCAACCTTTGTAGGGTTAACTCATAACTAACACCAGAAATAAAATCAGTCATCCATCAAAAGAAGCACAAAATCTCCCAGGCAAAAAAACAAAAAACAAATTTGGAAACAACACACTGTTTGCTAAAAAATTCTCCAGAATCAACCAGTAGGTCCTCCCTAAAATAAACAAGGTTCGAGTTGAGTAGCCAATTTGCAGAGTAGCCTCTTACGTCATTAACTGATCAATTGCTAGCGTGCCGAGTGGCCGTCTAGTCCGGGAAAATTCAAAATATTCAAACTATGACATGATGCTTCAATGGTTTCTGGTCTAAGATCAATTCGATTCATTTTCGCAGACACAATTGAAAAAGAAATGTTTTACTTTCACGGAATTCGTGGTACTCCTTGCAACCTTTCTACGAGTGCCACATTCTACCATGATGGCGCAAATACTACAAGAGACTGACGTAAAACTTATGATAGACTGGGGTAGTCCCATTCCTAGAGCCACAACTCACAGGTCACTAAATAGACTGATAGACTAAGAATGTGATCCTCCCGTTTTACGATTGTGATGCACTTTCTTTCGCTATTTGTTCGAGAGTTATCAGGGAAGATTTCTTGCCTACACCTATGATTATTTTTGCAAACTATTTCTATGCTTGGCCCACTTCAGTATAAAAACTCCAGCTCTAATTCATCTGAAAAACTCTGAAGTTGGGGATGGGACTCCAAGCCTTGAATATTTTCACACTCCTACAGATGCACAGGCTACGTCGGTTCCACCAGCTACATATTTTTCCCCATAAGCACGAAGCCATAAGTCAGAGTGTGGGGTAGGACTAAGCTTGAAAGACGGGCGTTCGAGCTTTCAAAATACGATTGTTAGCAAGGGTGAGGATGACGAAGAAGCAGAGCCCAGCTGGTCTTTGGTGCATTCAGGACTACCGTGCATGGCCCCCAATAGGAGAAAGCTGGTGCTACAGTGGCAGGTCGTAATCCAGTCTATATTCAGGCTCGATATCCGCCATCAATCCCTACTACACATGTCACAGCCTTCCCAGCAGGTAACAGCAGTCCGACAGGTTCTCCAAGCGTATGCAAGTCTCCCAACTATGACCCTGGCAGGCCAGGTAGCTGGTTTTCCATTGGCAACTTAGACGCTATGTTATCCCGGGTAGAAGCACTGCGTTTACCGTACTAAGAAGAACTGCAAACCCCATTTCAGAATCGAGCCACACCCTCTTCACTGTTTTCCAGCAGGCCTAGACCGCAGATTCACGGCACCGAGGCGCAGTTTCACTGAATACGGTTCAGTCCGGTTCTGGCTTTTCATCTTGGCAGGGTTATGCAGTGAATATCACGTTTCAATCTTACCGAAACTCCGACTGTCATGCTGTCGCCACCTGAGCCCATCAGCGTCATGAGGACGGCTTCGATCGTTGGAACTGCTTTGAAGACTCAAAAAACTGGTTCAGACGGCCGGCGACACCCTTTGTCGCAGAGAGTCGGTGACTCGTCTTTGAACGACGGGCACTAAGAAGTGTCAGGGCTCACCAGTTTTACTGAGAGAAGATTCAGTCACCAGGCTCAGTACGTGTGGATGGTGGTCTGAGCCACTTCCCCACACCTCATGGAGACTTACCGCGTGCAGGTATCTTCTGTTGATCCCCTTTAGCAAGGGTGCTAGAATGATTGTGTTTGTTTCCGGGCATCGCTGAGGACGTTTTCAACGTTTCTGGTAATTTTGTGACTTATTCTGGTCCTAAACATGGCGAATAATAAATTTGTTAAAGAGCATTCTTCGGGTGAGAAACACGTCACAACAATAGCGGCCCGCAGCTATGTCTGCCCTGTTTGGAGGGGAAACATTCGGCAAATTTACAAGGGTTTGACCAGAGCGGCAAGTAACTTCATGAGATTTTCGGCGTTACGCTCAACGATATAAAGCAAAATTTTCAGAGATGTTGCAGAGTATGGCAAAGATTATATATTGGCTAGAATGGTGTTTTGATATGCAGTAGAAGCCGAGAAATTCCCGACAGTTTTGCAGCTTCCACAGGCCGTAAAGCAAATCTATCCCCTTCCATAATGGCCGACTTTCACCAGACACGTGACTTTCACACCCAAAGAATGGGATTCAGCCACAATTGAGTTAATGCCAGGCAACACTCGACAAAAGTGGCTAAACATCGGCAAAAGCCCACAGAAGCAATTGTGTGGCAAATTGTTTTTTGGTCAAGGGTAACAGTATTCTTTATATTTTCGTGGGAATGGTCACTTGGAAAAACTGATTTTTTAGCAATCTTTCAAGTACTCTTCAAAGGATGTCCAGAAACTGTCTGTAGAAGGCAAAATTACAACTCACTAATTTTCCTGGCTTTTGTAGTCTTTTTATCACAGCAAGATGTCGAAGTTCTACACAGCCACTTTATAAATCTAAGTAAGCCAACCAGAACAGTATAGCCAGGAAGTGGAAATGGACGACCAAGGAATTCTTTTACCAGGTAATATCTTTGAAACTGCCACACCTGCAATGCTCGGGAGTGGACAACATCAAAGGTATTGCTACAATAGAGGAAAAATGACAGGAGAGTTACACAAAAGACACAAAAATTTTGAGGGCCATATTCAGGCTTAGTTTGGGGTGATCCGTGACCTAAAGCACAGAGGTTAAATTTAAGAAAAAATGAAAATCTCAAACAAAATACAACCCATCTATTCCATAGAAGATTTTAGTTGCAAAACCGCTTTATTGGAAACTCACCAGGAGTAGAGCAAACATTCTTCTTGGAGATTAAGTCACTACAATACAATACGTTTAGGAACAACATCCCTCCCACAGGCCCAGCGGAATCTTTTAAGTGATCCAACTGGCACGGAGACACATATACAAACACTTCTACCAAGAAATAAGTAAAAAAGAAATTCAAGGACACTATGTTCATCAAATTCATAATCATGCGACAGCATTGCGCGCACAATTATCTAAGCTTCGTAGAAAAAAACATTATTCGACATAGCAGCGCATTTTTTCTCTTGAGCAAGGGTCGAATCTCGTTGTTCCAACAAAGAGTTACATTTATAGCAGTTTCCCCCAGCAATGCTGTAACGTCTACAAGCATATTTAGGCTTGGTTCTAGCCAAAGGGTAAGCATATGGTAAGCATATTTCCCAGCCTCAAGTAATAAAATACTTCACTTAAAAATTTATGATCGTAACACTATCATCGCAACAGTGGCTCTTGACCATAAAGTAAATGAATTTCTTCTCATTCCATGAGATGTTTTCTGGCATATACTATCATCATCAAGAATGGCAACAGAAGTTTTTTTGCCATTGTTATTGTAACATAAACAAGAACCAGACGACTTCCAAGAAAATGAAAGTTAAGAGTCGAATCTGATCCTGAAAATCAATATTCTGATGCAAAACATGAAGTGCCAACAATGGGAGAAGAGAGAAGATCATCCAATACATCTGGTATGCCCACGCCCGTCAAGAGAGCATCAAATGTTTCACGGCAGATAACCACTCAAGTTGATTGGGATTCATAGGTTCATCAAATAACAAATCCATAACTTAACCCCTCGTCAGTACCTAACTCAACAAGGCTCTAACTCACTATCGTCAGAGTACCAATTGGTTGAGTCGGACTGACATCAAGCATATACACATAAAGAACAATGTCAGACTCATGAACAATTTCTGACAACTTACTTGAACTTGGCGATGATCATGTTCAATATGAGAATGTTTGTGATGAGAAGATATGCACCCATCAGTAGAACCACTATCCATTCAACATGCTCCTGATACACCGGTGTATTAAACACGGTCGTGTTGGCTAAAAGAAAGGTATCCACTTAACCCTATTCTTCACGGACTATTTTATGTATGTTGGATTCACACGTGGGGGAGGGGGTGGAGGGGGGCGTAAAAACTACCCCCTGGTTAAAATCTAGACCAAAGCAGCTACGAAGAGCTGAAACTTGGACTGAATATAGGCCTGATTACGCAGTTAAAATAGAAAAAATAATAAAATATAAACAGAAACCAATTTGCATTAGTTAGCAAATTTTTTGATGAAGTTAGGATTTTTTCTCCATGAATCAGGGAAAATCGAGTAATATTTTGGCCAGCAATAAAAATTATAGCCAAAATATATTAGGTACTATAGATCAACATACCATCAGGCGATAAACAATTTGCCATCATCATAATTATGATAACCTCAGTGATAACAGAGCTTACGCAAGTTGATATTAGTGAGATTGCGAAATTAACATCGACGGTGTGTTGCTTTTTTTCAGCATTCGAATGGCAGATCATGGACAATGTAAATCGGCTTGTGGGGTACGATCTGGTTGGGTTTTCCCTAGACGTGGCAGCAACCCTAACTACAGCATTCGCGTCGTAGATTTTGACATTTCGCAGCCTCACTATTAAGACATTAGGAACTTTATGCTAAGGTCACGACGACGACAACAGGGACGTTACGCAAAGGCCACGATGACAACGGCTCTGACCGGAACCGCAGAGGTTGAGCTTACTACGCATGCGCATGCCAGTGAAACCCCCTTTCCCGAGGTCGTCATCATCTATGTCGACGGTTGTAGCCACCTTCAGAGGTGGTCATCAAAATTGAGAACAGCTGCAACACAATGTAGAAAATACTTGGGTTTTTTAATAATCCCATGCTCAAAAGAATAACAGTACTGCCTACTTAGCTCCACAAACATAATGGATACGAGTGATGCCACGCGTTATACGTTTAAGGCTCATACACATAATAGTAGGTTTTATTATTGACCAATACAAATGTTTCAAGCTTCGTCTACCGACTTCAAAATGTTTAAATGTAAACAAAGAAAAGAATTCCAAAGCCACCTTCCATCATTGTGTTTCGATTCCTTCGTGATAAGCCCTATGATCGACTGTTTCGTCAGGTCTACTTCTCGTTCAAGGTTGATGAAAATATGGAAGCTGGATGCCGTCATCCACTGTTTCGCGTAATGTATTTTAACAAACCTGGTTGACAACAACTGCTCAACTGAGGTAGCAGCTGTCGTCGTTGTGACCTTGCGTAAAGTCCCTAACAACTGCGACCAGAATCACAGCGCTTGAGCTTCTTGCGCATGCCCATGCCAGTGAAACCCCCTTTCCAGAGAGCGTCATCATCTATGACGACGGTTGTAGTCTCCTCCAGAGGTCATCATCAAAATCAAGAACAGCTGTGACAGAATGTAGAAAATACTTTGTTTTCTATCGATCCAATGCTCAAAACAATAACAGGCAGCACCTTCCAGCTACTTTCCTCCAGAAACACAATGGGTACGAATAATACCATGCGTTACCCGTTTTAAGCCCATAATTTACTCGCAACATTTGTTTTTAAGAGAGATCAGTCCAAATATTTCAAGCTTCGTCTACCAACTTCAAAACATTCTAATACAAACAAAGAAACGAATTCCAGAGCAGCCTTACATCATTTCATTTCGATTCCTTCGCTATAATTTCTATATTTGACTGTTTTCATCAGGTCTAATTCTCTTTCAAGGTCAATGAAAACATGGAAGCTGCGTCGTTGTCATCGACTGCTTTGCGTAATCTGAACAAAGGAGGTTCACAACAACTGCTCAATTGAGGCAGCAGCAGTCGTTCTCGTGACTTTGCGTAAAGTCTCTATTGACACTGAACAAAAATCTTCTATTCAAAATCACACTGTTAATGTCAATGCCAAATTCTCATTGCATTTATGCAGGGAAAAACTTTGATGAGGCAAAAAGAGCTGCTTTTGGGCTTCCTAGTGGATAGGTAATCTCAAAGTAAAATTCAAAAGTTTCGATATACACACTCCAACTATTCAAACAAAGCATGCAACAGTCTGTATGTCATATCTACAATACAAAGTTTGACAGAACGATAGGATTGTTTTTTGTTATGTTCATGATTTTGTTCGTTTCGCGTGGCAATCGAATCTGAACCCTTACGACAATCTGATTGGCTAAGAGCACATTCGAAGATGACGAAGGTCAACTTGGAAGCTGATAATAAATTTTTGAATTATGTGTCAGTTTACAAATATGGCATAGCAGGTTCCCTGACTTTGCTAATTTTGAAAAAGTACATAGAACAGCAATTCACACAAAAATGCAATGTCAATGTCACAAAGTCAGCTTGCGTAAGCTCTCCACTATTCAGTAACGTCATCATAATAAGTAGCAGGTGCTTAATTATGCCAATTTTCAAGAATCTGTATAATCAATTATTCTAACGCGACTTCACTAGCATTACATTTTCACCCATTTCTCGGAATTTATGTAGTCAAAATGCTGAAAATCAGTTGTACATCACGTGACATATGGCTCATCCGGGAACAGCTCGGCAAAATTGTACAAAATGCGGCCAGGATATGTGTCAATTCGCATAACTCAAAGCATGAGAAAAGCAAGTTTTCGGGTTTAGTCCTATTTGAGATATTTTTCAAAACCCCGAGGGGAGGGTGGAATCAAACCCCCCCCCCCCCCCATAAGAAATATGGTTGAAAACATGAAAATCTATCCACTGAGTCAAATTGTAGCTTTGAGCCCTTTGGACTAGGGTAGCGTTGAATGCAGTTATTCGTAATGGCCATTTTTCAACACATTGGGGCAGGGCAAGTGAAAACTGTCATTACATTTATTCACAATGTATCAACACAATACAAGACATGGACAATCAAAACTAACGGCAGGAACCACTACAACCAAAACTTACACCAGGATAGGGAGGTGGATTAACATGATATTTGGTACAACACATAAACAACAGCAGAGGTTTAAAGGGCACTCAGTACATCAGGGATGCCTACATCCTTCAAGAATCTATCAAAAGCCTTGCCATTACCAACAAGGCAAAAAAAAACAACAAAAAAACAAGAGGAGCAATAGCAGTTGATACAAAACCTTCTCAGATGTATGTAGCACAATTAGTTTCTGTAAATGCTCATGTCGGAAATCTGATTTTTGACATCTTTTATAATCCTATGTCAGTGACTACGCACAAAACTTGGTGACTTACGCACAGAGAAGCCGACAACTTTTTGTGAACCGTGATGGGCGGACTATAGTGAGAACCCTCTCACGTCAAACCTTAGTGATACATACTACATACGACTGCATTCATACTTGTAACCATAAATTTTTCTTTTTCTGTATCAGTCAATTTTCTTCATGTCTTAGTTTAAAGGTTCACATTTTAATAGGGTTGAATTGAGCCGCGAAGGTGAATAGATGTGTTTTACTGATGTCTAAGTTAGCTGCTTCATTTGTGTTCTTCATGGCCGCGGGAGAGTAATCAACCGATCTTAGAATCCGGAATGTTATAATTGATGTTGGGTATTTTAACTGTTAAGGACTAAAATATCACTTTGTGACATCTGCCCTCCCAGTCACTATCAGTACTCACTCAAACCTCATCCAAGATTTCCACAGGCCATCCCTCAGCCAAATCTTTCGCTACGCAACATCCAGCAGATCCATATCCAACACAGTTGGGCCATCTTTCGCACTCTCTTTGCAATGAAACACTACACTCTGAGGCTACATGTGGCACTATTTCATCCACCTTCTCACAAAGACGAACAGCAGAAATACCATGAGAAATGTAATACGTAAACCCATTGTATGTGTAAGAAACTAGAAAAATAATTACCCTCAAGAAGTTACCTCAGGATATCAGAACACTAATAATTTTCATTCGATAGGCCAGACTTACCACTAGCTTGACTAGGGTCCTCAAGGAAGGTTTCTCCATAAATTTGAAAGTAAGGCATGAAGAAGCCTTCTCCAAACATCTTCCACGAATGAACGTCTGGATAAAGTAGCGATAAACGAGCGATAGCATATGCAACAAGGAACACAGCAAGAATCAGAAGAAGCGCTATCATGTCACTCAGCTGCAACAAAAAACAAAGCAAAACTCAAATACAATCTCCAGTAATCGAGAATGAATTACAGATAAAACATTCACACTAAATAACTAAACGAGAGCAGAAGCTTGCGGCTTCAAGATTCACGCATTTTAATCATCACTGGAAACGTAAAAGCCGCAAATACACTTCCTTGCCAGACAGAATAGGGTCAAACATACATTGGATTAATCCCTGATAAAACTTACTTTATTTCTCAATGCCATAAAATGCAACGCAAACGAGTTATGTCACAAAACTTTGTTGTCTTTCCAAATAGCGATTCACTCTTGATTCAACCTTCTGTGTATAAATACCAGTACTGTGGCAACCACAGAAATTTACTACCAATATTAATACCTTGCTCAAAATACATGCATTTCTACCAACACCACCAGTCTGTCAAGGTATGTTACACTCAATGCAACTTTAAGCTGCCTCTAACTCTGGGAAAGCTTGTGGATATTCATTTTCACAATAATCTCTTTTAAATTCGAATTGATGCAATGTGATTTGACTTCCGAGCACACAAGGCACGTAATAGTTTCATTAATATGAAGCAATAGCTTTAAAAATGTCATAACTGGTTTAGGATTGTGAGCCTCCTCCACCACGATATTCGTTGAACTCAGAAACAACGATGCCAAATTAATAACTCTTGTGACAGCAACTTCCGAAAATGGATACCGACAACTTCACATCGTCCAGTCTCTGAAAATCTCCCTCTTTTAACTGATTGGAAACTTAAGTGTCACAAAAATAACAACACATGTAACCACAGCATTAATTCATACCAGAAAAGCGAAAGTGCGCTTTTTCGGTACATGATTCCTGTTTCAAAGATTCATAGCACTGCACACGCCAAGTAACAGAATCTCTGACCTAAGCTAACTGAATCTTGAATGAGAGACAACCAATCCTGTGATCTTTATAACCCTCACATTCTGCAAATACAATGAAGTTGACTAGTAATAGGAAAACCCAGAAATTCTGCAAAAAGATCCACTTTTTATCCTCAATTTCCTATTATTGTTACAATGAATGGACATCCTAGCTCGGATAAATGTTTGCCCACATACTAAAAGTTAGAGAAATGTACTGAAAAGTTATACAAAGCTTCTATTTGTTATGCTTGGATCATTTAGGACATGCCCAATAGCGATCTTATGGACGTCTGTCAAGAGGGAGTTATAGGGCGATCTAAACAGAAGCAAAATGATAAATAAATGAAAACAACAAACAACACCGGTAAGCGTACTCCATATAAGATCAAAACTATGCTCAAAATTACAGATAAACAGACTACAGATTGAAAGTCTTAAATCAATTTTAGGTGCTACGTACCATCTTCAGAAGCATGAACACATACGGACCAAGGACACGGCTGATTGCGAAC
Organism: Scolionema suvaense; assembly: GCA_027575255.1. Classification (NCBI taxonomy): domain Eukaryota; kingdom Metazoa; phylum Cnidaria; class Hydrozoa; order Limnomedusae; family Olindiidae; genus Scolionema; species Scolionema suvaense. The sequence goes on from JAOBRC010478900.1 coordinate 9,387, forward strand.
AGATCAAGCAGACGAATGATCCACAACACCAAATCCAAAGTGTACACAATATGACCAACATGTAGAGTGCTCTGATGCATGCGCAGACCAAGCCCAACACAGAAAAGTATCAGGGCCAAGCCATCGATTAGATTCCAAGTATTTGAACCCCATTGTCTCAGTCGTTGGTGAATTTCGAATGCCTCAGACTGAGCGACCTAGACAGAGCATGGCAAATTAAAAACAACACGAAAGTGCACACCGTAAATGCTCTGATATGAATGACAGGAGCGTTCATTTAATATTTCAAATTTTTTGAGGGGGTGTTCATTCAAAAATAATTTTATAATGACCTCATGTAAATTTTTGATTACACACTAACAATGGTTTGATTATTATGAGTATCCACTACATTATTAATGACTTTTTATGTTAGCATACACCTGAATATTTCCACACCATTTTCTGAGGTTCTTTAGGCTGAAGTCCAGGTTTGTTCCTTGGATGTTGCTTCAATACTCCCATTCTTCTTCTTCATCATCTTCCTTGCGTTTAGTGTCTTCGAAAGTGGGGGTGAATTTTTTTTATTGGCATGGGCTTTTTATGCAATTTGCTTGCCTAAAAAACAAACTACGGCAGGTAGAAGCCTAATTTTTGGTATGAATATAACTGCCAATAAGCATTTTTGAAAAGCATTCGTATGAATTGTCCGGTCAGTTTATTTTCTGCTGATGTCAGCAAATGTCAGCAAATTTTCTGTAAAATCAGCTAAAATTGATGAAAAATTTACCCAATTTGTATTAAACTAATAGCGAATAGCATATCATGAGGAGATCAATGACCACTTATTAGAAAACTCTTTTCAAGCGGTTCTGCTGAATATTGATTGGTACCTTTACAGTCAGCAGTTTCCAGCTGACGTATACTTTTTTCCTCACAGTAATTTACCACACAAAACCCAAGATTTACGCCAGCCTGATGCAACACAGACTATATAATGCATGAAAGACACATGCTTTAGGCACGAAACTAAGCCAAAATATGCCCAACTAAATTTGACTAACAATTGGCACCTCCCTATGCAAAAATAAGGTTAACCCTCTTGTTTCGAGGAACCTCAAAGGAACCCATGACATCAATCTTTGTTTCTGATTCTGATATAATTAATACTGCTCACCTGCCTGATTTCCTCGACTGTGAAGGACGCCATAAACACAAACACAACAATCTCATACCAGCTGTACTCCAGAGTCATGGAGGAGAGTGTGACAGCAGAGAATGCACAGAGAAACAACATATACATCACCTGAAATAAAAGAACAGGGTTCCAAGCCAAGATAGAAAATAGAATTTCCTGATAATTCCCTAATTTCCATGATAACTTCTACTCAAATTCCCTAATCACAGAGAGAAAACATGCAGTTAAGTAATGGAAGTTGATCCCAAGGCTCAGAGAGAAAAACAGCTTACAATGACTTCAGCGAAAACTGCAGAGCCCTTGTTTAATATTTTGATCATCAATGATGTGAACTGCCCTGTATCAAAGTTATTGCAAAATTGAAAGACATACGCATGGTTACTCTATTCGGTCGTTTCTACACTGTTCCATAATCATTCTGAACATTTGTAGGGAGATAACACGTCACTTGAAAACGAAGACCATGCTTTTTTCGCAAAGAGCAGTTGAAATACTAAAAAATAAACGTTGTGATCATCATGCGTTATGTTTGTCCTTAAAGAAATTTAGTGCTTATTAGAAAGTACTTCACTTGTCTTCATTTATAAGCACATAAAAAATGCCACTTAGCAAACTTAAAAGTGATAGATCTAATTCAATTTTGTGAATTCCAAGCTTTGTGGATACGTCACAGGCCTCAAAGTCCACCTAAAAACATTCTGTTGTCTACGCATTGTGAGATGTATCATTATGCTATCACTTATTGTCTTATACTATGTCGCAATTATTTATTATTGGTCATTCTAGTTTATTGTAGGAGGTATTCTACATGCAAATACGAAACCTTCTTCACATTACAGATTCAATTTGCCCTGGAGTCATCAGCAACGAACATGTCAACAGAACCAATCTCATGCAGAAACAATAGCCAAAATCTTGGTGCGTAAACTAGAATACTGCACACAGAGCAATGCATGGTAAAAGTATCTTAATCATGAGCATCAATTCCTCCAGGCAAAAATCCGCATACAAACATATCAACAGTTAAAGATCTTTATCACTCTACATGAGATGATTTCTGAACAGCAACTAATCTCGCCAGGCTCACCATCAGATCAAGCCCCTGGGCGAGTAGATGACATGGCTTGCTAAGAAAATCGAGACGGAAATCAAAATACCAACAAGAGATCAAGGAAACGA
>JAOBRC010479011.1:0-11742 GCA_027575255.1 Scolionema suvaense
AAGATAAAATGCTGAATAGCTAAAAAAAATTGCCTGGCAATTTTTTCAGTGATTAAAATTTATATTTACATCTTTTGGCCAAGTTTCAGCTACATACCATGCTCTGCTCAAAAGTTATCAAACTTTTCTCTGGTAGTCACCCCCAACCCTCCCTCAGCCAAGCCAACGTACATAAAATAGTTCGTGAAGAATAGGGTTAAAGCCTAGAAATTTACATTAATACGTTACATCAACAGCATTTTTCATCTCTACGATCAGGTACAAAAAAGTCAAAAAACAAACAACAAACAAACGAACAAAAAAACAAAAAAACGAACAAAAACACACAAAACAAAACTATTAACACAATACCAGTGGCTTTTCACTCAGTTCAACATATAAATCACAGCCTAACAGCTATCAGTTTTGCTCAAGCTGTCACAAACCCGACCCATGAGGTGAAAAGCCAGATAGGCAAACGCGCTCTTCTTTAAGAAATAACGAAATATTCATTAAAAGGTCGCATCCACTCAAGAAGGAGTTTTTCAAGATATGTCACAGCAGCCAAATGCGGGTTAGTATCGCTCTATAACCATAACCACTTACAATAATATTGGTACGAAAACACCAAATGCAATAAGAGTATTTAGGATACGGTTCCTATAACAGGTACTTTAATTAATTTTCGCTTCGCGTAACTTCATTTCACCCAGGCTTTCGTGTTTCCACATGGAACCCCCCGGAGGTTAGCTACCACTATGGTAAAATCCCCTAATACACCTCCGATCGGTCTAAAACACCTCCAATCGGTCTAAAAACAAGTAGAAACATAGCAGGAAAAACAAAATCTTAGTTTCTGATGATACATCAACATACCTACATAAACTTTAAGTCAGTAGATAGTGTCTCTTGTTCTTTGTCCACTCTTGCACAGTAATAAAAAGTTTTCGATGCGGGTAATTCCACCCGGGGGCAAACACGGCTAAAACATCACACTCCGCACATAAAGATTCGTATCAAAAAGAAATATAGCCTAGCGGATATGTGTCAACAGAGTTAAAAAAAAAATTAAAAATTGCACTGAATAATTATAATCATAGAGTCTGGTAAAAAACATTTGCACAGTCAAATATTTTTTACAGTGGACTGAAGCATCTGTTGATTGAAAATCAGGGAAACGGCATTGACGACAGTGCAGAGTGGGCAGACAGATATAACATTCAAAGGACTCTTCTGTTAAAACAGGAGTCCACAAGCAGTATCGTTCACAAAGATATTCGAAATATGCAAAGTGAAGTTTAACATACCTTACAGCCAGATATGCTCTAATACACAATTCCGTGAACCACCTGAAAAGCAACAAGTAATTCGAAAAAATAGAGAAAACTCAAGGATTTAACATTCAGCAGTCACAATACTTGCAGCAGAATAACGACGAATGGTGCGACTCAAGGCATTGTCTAATTTCCATACATTTTAGGGCAGTGCAGAATAATTCCAAACCCGTTGTAAACGTGAGAAAGGTCAATAGGAGGTTCCACACATAACTAGTCAACTTTTTTACGGAAAATATTTACGCACCAGGCATGGCAAGTACACGTTTATTAAATGTTTGATGCGTGGTATTAAACATCACCAGCAAACAAATATCTCTCTCCAGATCAACTCCTCCAATCATAACCTGATTTCTACCAGTGGGAGGCAGCCGTTTCACACTTTTCAAGAACAGCTTTTAAAATAGCTCTAAAAACAGCCATTTTCGGCACAAAAACATGGCCACATCTATGGCAAGCAAGAGTTTTCTTCAACATGATACTTGGTACAACATAACATAACAACAATTATCATCAAGTTTCACACCAAAAATTGCAAAAAATAATGGGCTAGTCTTGGCAAATTCCCCCTAAATATAACTTTAAAAGGCCATTTCTGGATATAAATGACCACATCCAAGACGAATAGGAGCTTTTCCATAAAAGACTCCACATTCCCTATGATAACTACTATACTACTAATCTCCAGTTGCACAGCAAAAGTTACAAAAATGTAATATACAACTTTTAAATAGTTTGGAAAAGCTAAAAAGATTTGGGCATAAACGGTCACTAGCAAGCTCAACAAAAATTTTCAAACAAATTCAGGCTTCATCAGTTAGTTGCGATAACAGATATTCAGCTTCCTGCAAAAATTTCACAAAACCCCCCGATAATGACCTCATTCTAGACACGGTGTTTCAGCTACAGTAAAATGGGAGTAAAAAAATCAACAAAAAACATGACACATAAATTATCCCTAACGGACAAAAAAATCACCATGAAAAACTAGCCAGTACTTCAAAATGATGAAAAAATGTAATAATTCCTTAGACGACACATTAGTGAGGTTGCGAAATAAAAATCTATGACGCAAACGCTATTTGTCAACATTCGAATGGCTAACGTTCGCATCACAGACGAAAAGTGGTTGCAAAGAAATCTACGACGCAGTTTGTTTTGGAATCTGACAACACAGTTCCAATAGTCTGGCTCATTGTTTCAAACAGTTGGTCGTTTGAAATCTTGTTTTGTTTTGGTTTGGAGGTCAATCCAGTGTAAAAATCTACGACGCTAATTTTTTTTGAAATTTAGCGTCGCAGATCAAGGACAACGCTAATCGGCCCGTGGGCTACCATCTAGTCGGGCTTTCCCCAGACATCGCAACAGCCTAACGAAAGCGTTCGCGTCGTAGATTTTGGCATTTCGCAACCTCACTATTATACAAACAACGCATTCCACGACTGTATTAGCTCAATCATACCTAAAACTAGGAGTCTCTAAATCTCCTCCAATCAACATGACCCAATCTGGCGTGAGTTTCATATCAGGTTCGAAACCAAGATTTCCACCAGGAGATGACTCAAACATAAAACCAAAATCTGTGAAAAATGATAAAAACAAATACTGTACGTGTACTAACATCAGGAAATAGCCACTTTCTTTTCTTTTTACTGGTGTTTAGTGAGTTTAACACAGAGAAAATTTACGAAAATTATAATCATGTAACTTCATACAAAACGCGAAGAAACATTTTCTTCAAATATTCTGTGAAACTTTTTAGCTTTGTTGGAAAATCGGTATCTAAACCTAATATTAAATTTGCAGATATATCTTTAACATGATATTGTCATGCTATATCAACCAATGAGACAAGGAAGCAAATACGCACTTTCTTTATGAGAAACACGTTTATAAGAAACATGAGGCTTATATACCCTAAAAATTAAGAGACATTGAAGGAGTATGTTTAGGCTCAAATAGCAAGTCAAGCAAGGCAAGAAACATCAATTAATAACAGTCACATAAGGCGACTTATTCCAGGCAAATACAAAATGATCCTCAACTTAAGTAAACCAAACTGACCTACTTGAAAGTATTGTAAACAATGGAGGAAAAGAGGGCTTAAAGGACAGCCAAATAACTAAGAAACGTGTGAGAAACCTTTCAACTTCAAACCAAGGAAAAATTAAGAACCGTTGATCCTGATTAATTTTGCATGTTTCTTATAAACAAAATGTATAAGATGCTGATGTGGCGGATGCACCAAATTGCTCGATCCCGATCGTTTTCTTATCTGCAAGCATACATGCCGAGAAAGTACTGAATCATGAACATAAGCATTTCTGAAAACAAAATTGGGATGAAGATGAAACCATATGGAAATGAAACAGTCTACTTCCGAAATTCTCACCAATGTGGATGACAAAGCCTTTATTGTTGATCATGATGTTGCCGTTATGCCGATCTTTTATTTGCAGCAGGAAACTAATCACAGAGTAGGCAGCCATACTGCGGATGAAGTTTTGTCGAGCCTGTAAACATGAGGGTAACAAATCACTTATGAACGTGCAAACTGTAGATTCACACAAGGCCTGCCCCACCCAAGCATTTAGGAAATAGGAGAACATGGTATAAATCATGCCAATCATCCCATGTAAATCCTGCCCCACCCAAGCATTTAGGAAATAGGAGACCCTGGTGTAAATCACACCAATCATCCCATGTAAATCCTGCCCCACTCAAGCAGTTAGGAAATAGGAGAGCCTGGCGAAAATCAGGCCAATCATGTCATGTAAATCCTGCCCCACCCAAGCATTTAGGAAATAGGAGACCCTGGTGAAAATCATGTCATGCAATAAACAGCAGAAAGTCAAACCTTACTTCTGTACAATTTTAAGAGAGTAATCAACCATAGCCTGCACTTTTATGTTTGCAGCAGCTAAGCCTTGATAAATCAGCACAACAAGACTTTCATCTAATAAAAATTGAATTAAACCGGAGTAAAAGCACATCATTAAAGCAATTCCAATTTTATTCCCCGCAAATCCACATGCTATCAGAATATACTTCGCTTCTTCCTACCTCTACGCATTATTGAGTCTTCGTTCCATGTAGCAAATTCCTTCTTACCTCTTGGAAGTCTAAAGAACTTTCATCTCCATATGTACTCTTAAAGTAGGCCACCAAATCCACTTCCGTCTGCCGACCCAATTGATCACGTGATTTGGCATTAGGAACGCACTCAATAACACCACACTATGATAAAACAGAAAACGAGATCCTGAGAAAGTTTCCACATGCCCTACTTGTACTAACACTATCCTTATCAAGGACACATGACACCCGACTTACACAAGCAAGACAAAAATGTTATAAATTTTCCAAGGTTCTCAACATACAACTAATTTAATATGTCCCAGATAGTGCAGATACTACAGACCGTAAACGCTCGTTTTTCTGATGTGAGGCGAAAACCACTCAGATGTGCATACCAGATTTCTTTTACTAGAAAACGATTATAAATGTGAAAGTGATTTGTTTAACAACCACTTTTCCTTTATTTAGCTTCCTCAGGATACTGTGTACAGTATGATCTGCAATTAGCGGACACCATTGAGGAAAAGAAATTCGTCTGTCAATTGGAGATGTCCGCAAATTGGAACATTCTGCATTTTTGCCTACTTTTCGAAAACTTTGCTACATCATGTAAGTATGAAGGCACTAGAAATTGGAGTCCATGTAATAGGCAAAAGAGAGAATCTTGGAGACGGAAACCAGGGCAAAACGCAATTTTGTTGGGCCCCGCAAGTTTGTGAAATGAACTCGCCAGTCAAAATGTTTGAAATAAATAAATGTTTAAAAATTGGCGATTTTTTTATTAGTTTTGACCTTGTCCGCTAATCGGAGAGCAAAACTGGTTAAATTTCGTGCACAGAATAATATCCGGTAATTCGGGCGTCCACTAATTGCTTGTCCGCTAACTAGAAACATTTCTAGGAGAGTTTGACCAAAGTTCCGCCGAGGAAACGAAATTTGTCCGTTCCCACGAATTAGAGTGTCCGTTGATTGGAGATTATACTGTAAAATAATCGTAAATGTTGTTTCATTATACAAGATATTGTGTTTCATTATAGAAGACATTGTTCTGCCATTTGGAAAAGCCACAATGTGCTCTTAAGAAAATGCAGTCTTCTCGGATTGAGGAGCGGGAATGCTAAAGATATTTTCTTAGAGACTTTGCGTTTTCCAGAATAAGGTTCTTACACAGAATTGTCTGACAAAAGAGAATTGCAGTTCAAATACATAAAAGGGGAATTCTTTGTTTTCCAAAACACCATGTACACATCACACCCCAACATAATATATCCTCTACATATCCTCTACATTATCAAACAGCCATTAGTGATAAAAAAAGTCACAGCATGTAAGCCATTCTATACCCTATTATAAATAAAAGCAATTATCCTCAGACAACAACTTGCCACGCCTAAATCTAACACTAGTGATAAAAAAAGTCACAGCATGTAAGCCATTCTATACCCTATTATAAATAAAAGCAATTATCCTCAGACAACAACTTGCCACGCCTAAATCTAACACTAGTCTTCTCAGTTGAGTGACCGATCGAAACTTTCCTCAGAAATGGCACATGGTTCAAAACATACACAGAGTTGCCCCTGAGATTCACACGAAAAACAACAAAGGACAGGAGAAGAGCTTAGAAAAGAACCCGCAAAATTGCCATCTTTTTGTTGGTAAAACAGGCAACACCCAAGACTAGCAGGAGTTTCCCCAGATATGTTCAACGGCCCATCACATTTAGTAAGACTGCACCTAATGTTCAAAAAACTAATAAAGTGGATAATTAAAAAATCTATTCTAAAAGCAGCCTTTTTTAGAGTTAATTGCCACCTGCAAGCCAAATGAGAGTTTTCCCAGATACGACACATGGTCTACAACATAGCCACTAGCCCAGAAGCCTCACACTAAAAATTACAAAAAGTAAGAAATGGATCTTGAAATATTTTGCAAAAGCCAGCAATCTGAACAAAATAATTTCTTTCAAAAATCCTGCTTCATCTCTTTATTACGTTTATTCATCTTGACCTTCATTCCAACTTTCAAAAAAACCATAGAGTGGTTATCCACGAAAAAGCATTGGTAAAGCCACCAATGGGTGGACGGATGGACGGAAGGATTTTTCTGCTAAACTGGAAGTTGAAAAAAGTAAGAAGTTATACCTACTTCAATAAGTTCTGTAGTAACACCACGTCAGTAAGACTTAATTTCAGAAGGAAAATTATTCATACCCCAGGTGAAGTAGCGACAACACGATACGGCAACAAGTACAAATCCATTCCAATTTGATCAAAGATCTTCTTGAACAGAGATATAAACTGCAGTGCCAACATATCCTACAAGAAATGTTTAGTGGGAGGAATGTTTAGTGTAAGCACATACACTGATCATACATATACTGTACTTATACTGACTACCTTACAGGGATAGATTTTTGCGCAGATTTATTTTTGTAAGTGTAATTTTTGGGGCATTTTGCGTAGATTTATTTTTGCGAATGAGGGATATTTGTGGAGAAAACGGATGGCAGCAATTGAGCGAATGCGTAATCAATGAAAGAAAAGGAGGAAGTTATTGACATGCGCATTGAGAGTAAAAACGAGCCCAAGCTAATTGCTATTGTTGAAAGATCGAAAAATGAGTAGTGTTTGCTTTGGGCCAGGTTGTGACATCATTTTGGTCAACTTCATGTGGATTTAATTTCGCGAATTTGGCAAAAATTCGCAAAATTCGCAAAAATTAATCCACGCGAAAATAAATCCCCTTAAGGTATGTATGCTCCTCCTATGTATACTGACTGGCTTTGGGCTTTTCAGTACTTGCGGAATCTAAAGACTGATGGGCTGTATCAGAGCTCAGCTTTTATATTCTCATTTGATTACCCAGTTGTTCATGGAGTACCGATATCTGAGTGCAGCTGGGCATCAGGGACTAAATTAAACAGTATGGTTACGTAATCTGGTGTCACCGCATGGAATTTTGCACGATATGAAGAAATAGAACAAATCTGCTCACAAACGGTAGTCTTTTACTGCATATTCATGTAGACTTGCAGAATAAGTTGATGGAAATCATAATTGAGCTTAGAAAGAGTAAAATATCCCGGTTAGAAGTGAATCCATTAGCTGTTATGGTTACTGTGTTCAAAGTTGGGCAGCCATATTTTCCCATGCTCCACTGACCAATATTAATCAATCCCATCAACTTCTAAACCCTCAAACTCAAAGGGGAAAGGTATCTGCACGACCACTGAGCCATTGCAAAGACCAGGAGCAAATCAGTTGCGTTGAGAGTGGAAATACTCTACAGAAACTATGGTTGAATTGTATCCTCAAAACTGTATAGTGGATCCGATCCATTCTGCTTGAGAAGAAATCACCTAACACTGAGGTGTATTGAATGACGTAACACATGTTGATTTTGAGGCAGAGTGTTAACACTCAGAGAGCAACAGACTAAATTTGTGGCAGTGAAAGTTCATTCAATGAAGCCAGTAGCAAAATCCTGATCCACCAGACAAATTAAAGAACAATAAAACAAATGAAAATCCGAAGATGAACATCTCTGCATTAAGAAATTCTAAATAGACAGAGAACACAATCAGATGACGTTTCGACGTTATTCCAACATCATGATCACAAAAATGAACTGCGGTCGCTTCAACCAGTCGTTATGCTTCTACATTCATGTTTCCATAAAGTTAGGCTTTGCACGAATGCATCGCTTGGTACAAAGTATATGCGATGTACGATAAACATGCCCATTGGCCTTAACAAGCGAGGAGTAAATTTACAAGCATCAGCTAGAAAGCACAACCATTGAGAGTAAAACAGGTACCATGGCGTATGAGACATTCTAAAAATATCTCAATTTCATCTGATCAATAATTCTTATGCCAAGCAGTAATTTCACAACTTTTCATGACAACACATTTCCTGCTTTACTCCTAATTACATATATCACATTCTTACAAAGATGGGTTTGTGCACAGTTGAAAGTTCATGTAGCATGATTTGGTATCAGAATTTCCTGGATAAAATACACGAGCGCAACATAGAACTCTAGCTAGCAGCACAAAAATAGACGATGTTAACTCTATTACTACTGCGGTGGAGGGGTGGGGGGTGCGCCCCCCTGTCAGTTCTTCTACTGTAACTTCTGAATGAAGACAGCTTTTGCGCTGATATTGCATGATTTTTCCAAAAATTATATAGCACATGATTTGGCAAGAAAAAATTAGCTGCCCAATTTGTCAATCGTCCATAATGGTGGTTTTCTGAATGGCAGGCGGTGAAATTACCAAAATCATAAAAAACAGTGAGAGTTATGAGGTTTTCTCCCAATTTCTCGAAATAGCAGCACACTATAAGGATTCCGTTTTGAATCATCTGAGGTGACAAACTTTGAAAATATTGAAGATTTTTCGAAAAATCTGGAAAATCAGTGAAATTTAGCCATTTTTTCGTATAGCTGAACAGATGATGATGTCAGTAAAGTTTGATGCATGCCGGTGATTTTGAAAGCCCAAGATAATAAGCTAATACTGTACCAAATATCTGATTCTACCTAATGTCGTTCTTGACTTAGGAGGGGGAGCGATTTAGCCCCCCCTCTCCCGGTTGTACCAGAAACTCAAATATCCCGGTAGTAACAGGGTTAAGTACCGTCCTGGACAAATAAAGTACACAACAAAAACTCTAAACCATGAGTGCAGCCAGTGTTACCATTGCGTGCGGCTTCATTTTCTTTGAAATCAGCTGACAAAGTTAAGGTCTTCTCGGATTGTAGATTCATTCTCTGCTCGCATCGCTTCACAATCACTCAGTGCTAGGTTTCACTGAACCCCTACCCGTCTTAGCCTTTAGGGACTTCGCGCTTACCACCTGAGCTAGTGGGATTCAAAGCCTCCAACTTGTGTGCACAAGGCGACCTAAGGCTAAGATTGGTAGGGCTTCAGTAAAACCTACTGAACTATTGCGCAATATACTGCACTTTAGTTTCATTTTCCCAAGGATTTTAGGCGTAATGGCTCACCATTCTGAACAAAAACGATAATTTACAATCATAAACTCGAAGACACAAACCTGCCTAACGTCATCTCCAACTTTAAAGATGCAGCCTAGAGTATACGTTTCCATGGCAACACTTGCTTCATCAGATTCAGATTCATCACAGTCTAAGATAGAACATACATAAGAAGTGCTAAACCAAAAGCAGAAACATTCTACTGTAACAGGAAGTAACAAAGGGATGCTTTTGCAGTTCACCGCTCTACGGAGGTGAACATGCGCACAGGATCATACAGTAGGGAGTAACTGAGACAAGGAAAAAAAGCACGGGGGCTGGATCATCATAGACAAGCCATATTGTGTAAAATTCATGGGCCTCATCAGTTGCAACTAAATGTTGAAGTACTCAACAAGGTTAGACCTATGGCAGCCAAGAAGAGCAATGCATAAGCTGCTAGCACTGGACAATAATCAATAGTTTAAAAAGGGATCGATGAAAGTCTTTCCTGGTAAGCAAACAGCTTCCCCTTTAATTAACACCAGGATGAAAGGAATACACAACATTAGCTGTGAGAAACGCTACTGAAGTAAATTGTTGACGAAAGAGCGAATAGAGCTCCGAATGATGCTTAAAAACCTCCACCCTTTGCAGATTTAATGTTCTCTGTCGATGACAAAGAAAAAGATAAAGAAAACCAACCGATAACCTACAAACGGGGATGAGGAAATTGGGCAGTTACATAGTAACCATGCGCAACAGACCTGCACACCCACTCTGGAGCTAGCTTGAAACACCATCCGGGCGCCGGAACTTGTGAATTCCGGCTGTGAACTTAAACACGTTTTATGGACGTGCAACATTCAGCCCTATCCGAATGGTCACTAGCTCCTTCAAAAGGTGAACAGGAATGTTCAACTATGCAGACAACAAACAACAACAAAAATAAAAAGAAAAGAAAAAAAATGGCAAAACATAGAAAAAACAAATCAACAAGTAAATTTTGATAAATTAAAAAGCCAAAGAGAATAGCGGTAAATCACAATGCGTGTAAACATACCAGCAGTATTCATGTCTTCCAGTTCTCGGATACCACACTTGCGAATTTGAAATCTAGCTAAAAATGGAGCTTTGGCAGCACTTTGCATAGGAATACCAGAATTGTAATCTATTCCAGCAACGATTCCTTCAGGATTACTCGGAAGATACACACCTGGCTCAACAACAATCTTTCTCAATGCCTCCTGGCAGGCTTTTCGGCGCTCAGGACCTTTTGGGTAAGGCCTAAAAATATCATCAAGAAATTACATAGTGAACGCGACCATACCAGGTGGTTGTCTTAATGAAACGTCAAACCATTAGAGAGATAGTAAAAGTATTCATGGCATGTCAAACTAGAAGCAGGTCAGACTTCGCATTACTATTTAATGTAAAACTGTGACACGTGATGTGAGAGCTGACACCGCATTGTACTATGAAGTAATAAAGCAATACGAATACATAACAGAATTGAGGAATGACACAGTTCACAAAAAGTAACAGAAGCTAGAAAACCAAAAAGTAACATTCATGAGGCCACAACTGGTCCATCTACTTTTCATCATTCCATCTACTATAAACATTGAAGCGCAGGAAACCTAAACTGAAAAAACTTATTTAACACGTTTCACGTTCTACACCATTATAGTTTACTTATGTATTCATGCTTCCCTTACCTTATCTCCCCTGAGATGTTAGTAACTCTGTTAAAGAAATCAAATTCCCTCTCATAGAATTTCAGTGCTGAGCCTGATAAAGAGCTTGTGATATCTTCTATGATTTTCTCCAGTTTTTCCCCGATATCAGGATCCTTATGTTTTGAATCGTCATCAGTATAAATATTCGTCTTCATATTCCAAATAATCTGAAAACCAAAATGGTATAAAACAAAACAGGCAATGACACACTTGGAGGAGCACATGAAATAGCTGAACAAAGGTTCAAGAAGATCATTGTTCAGTACATAATCGCTTAAGCACACTGAAATAACACACATACAGCTACATGTAGGGCGTCAGTCAGAAAAGTGTTCAGTGTTTCAGTGATTTTCCGAATTCCTGTAGCAGGACATCAGGCAAGCATTGCGCTCCAGTGTCACCTTTTCGTGTTAAACCTACTCCTGTTATAATAATACTAAATGACAAAACTTTGCTCTTTGGGTAAAGTTAACTATAAACATCTACAAATATTGTATAGCACATGTAGCAGAGGCCTGCCGTAGGCAGAAATTTTTAAGCTAGTGAGTTAAATCATCCTTAAAAATTGCTTTAGAACAGGTTCTTGCGGAGAGTGCCTCGAACCCACCCCCCAAAACAGGTTTACC
>JAOBRC010479122.1:0-11737 GCA_027575255.1 Scolionema suvaense
TACAAAGTTTCAAAATACCCCGGCCTGAATAGGGTTAATATAGAAAAGATCTTTTTCAAAAAAAATTTTACTTCTTTTGTCGATCAAAATGCTTTTATGAAGGTCATTGAAACCAATCGCGTTAATTTGATTCCTTTCCTCAGTTTCTCTTCGGCCTACTCCGCTAATTTGCTTCGTGTTAGTTTAATGCACAGTTCATTTCTGTATTTGTTAATTTCCTAGAATAAGGTCCTTTGCAGTACTAAATCATGAAGTATGATTTTTTTGCTATATTTCTGACAAGTTTCAGGCCTTCTCCATGTACCAGCCAAGTTTTATGGAAGGTACAAATCGAAAGTAGGAAAAAATTGTTTTTCCGGAATTTTTCGATGTACCTTATGCCCAATATGGTCAAAAATGCATGCGAAACATGTCTTATAGATTCAAACTGAATATAAAAACCTTCAGCTTCGCAAAATATGCCGTTTTTGAGATATTTATAATAAACCAAGGGGGAGGGATCATATTGTCCCGCTCCCCCAGGCTAAATGGGGTTTAGCAAAATTTGCCTCATCTGTCTGACCAAAAATTTCTCTCTTTTGCTGGACTTCTGCCAAACTAATTTGGATATGATAAACTATGCTACTATGCTACTTTGTGGTTGGGTTTTTAGCTAGAAGATTAGTCATAAGAGATTCCCCTTTATGCACCAGATTAATCTCATTGTTCTCTGCAGATTGTGGGTATAATCTTCTCAATTGCTTTGTTCTAGATCACAGTCAGTTTCTCCAGCCATTTTCATGGCACAAATGCAGAAAGACGAAGAGAGCCAACTTGGTGTTGTTGCTGGTCCGTTTGGTCAGATGCTGCAACACAAAGATACAAATGCCAGTCACCGAAGTTCGCAACACAGTGTTGGATCTGGAGGCAATCTTGTTGCTGGGAAGTTGTAAGTTGACATGTTACCTACAAGTTTTGTGATTTCGTTTCATTTTTAACATGAAGGCTTCGACTGGGAAGTATTTTTGCAAAGTGCTTTTGGTCTTAGATGACTGCTGCGAAAATCTTGCAAGTTGGTGTTTGATCCATGAGGAAATACTATTGTATTGCTTAAAGTGACAGTATCCGGTAGCCATCTGAAAAATGAATGTTAATATTTTAGCAAAATTAGTTCTTGTTCAATGTAAAAACAACCCCAGTATAGGTCACGTACTTTCATAACTCTATGTACATGCAAGTTGGGCAAATTGAAATTATAAGGTTTTGACCAAGGATCTGAATTTCGGGTTGGACTACGAAATTCAAGAAATGAGCATCAAAACGTAGATATCGTTCTTTCGTAGGTAATGCCTATGTCCGAAATACTTAAGAATTTGAGTCCTAGTAGCTGTGCTATTATTTTGCATAAATAGCCTCAAAATGTTTAATTCGAAGATTCTACTGCAACCTGTCCCTTTAGAGTTTGTACTTTTGGAGCTAATTCAGGTTTTCTCTGATTATATACATGCATACTGTCAGTATTCATGTATATAATCAGAGAAAACCTACATTAGCTTCAAAAGTACAAACTTTAAAGGGACAGGATCGAAGAAATGATCTTTCTAGTTACCAAACCTCTTTTGGTGTAGCCTCCCCTTGTTGTTTTTGTGAACTCTCTCTTCATGTCTCTGTCATCTAGTCACCAACATCCAAAGGTACGAGTTGAAACAAAAGAACCGGTTAAAGAGATTGACTATCAGATCCAGATGAGGATAATCGAAGCTCGCCAGCTGTCTGGGATGCAACTTGATCCGGTTTGTACAGTCACAATCGGCAATCAGAAGAAACACACTGCTGTCAAAGAACAAACCAATACTCCGTTCTGGGATGAATTCTTTGTCTTTGACTTTAAAATGCCGGCTCCCGTTCTGTTTGATAAGATAATCAATTTCCAAGTTTTCACTGGAAGAAATTTGGTCAGTCAAGGTTCTCTCATTGGTTCCTTTAAGGTATGTCTGTTTCACCGTCTTTTTTGAGATTGCTGTCAATTAAATTGGTTCCTTTAAGCAGGCTTCTCATTTGCAGGCGGCAGGCGGCGGAAATACCTGCCTACTTTCAAACTTGTGCCGTCTTGTTTTGGTCAACTTACGATCAATAAGTTGCGAAGTTTCAAATTTGACACTATTTGCACCGCCTGCTTCCTCAATATACCCACCTACTTCAGATTCTAGTGACAACCCTGTTTAAGGTATGTTTGTTTTGCCCTCTTTTTTGAGATCCTTGTCTGCTAAATGCGAAGACTGTACCCACGGCATTTTCTAGCCAAACAGGGCATGTCTTCGGAAAATCACTGAAAGGGCATCGACCAAAATAAACATGGAGGCCACAGGCATGCTTAGTCCTTACAGGGCATGGGTTGATAAATTTGCCTTTAATTTTTGTCGTGAGGGGAAAATGATTACAACTAGCCTGTAAAATCAGAGGTTTTCTAATCATAGATCTGTCTCGTTTAGGAAGACGGGCATCATTTTTCAGGCATGGAAATTTTCCGGCTCGCATACTACCAGAAATCTCTGTTCCTATGATTACTGGTTAGTGTTAAACCTTGAATTCTTAACTGTTAAATTCAAAAGTGAACATTTTCCAGCTCAGAATTTGCTGGGTGGTTCCATATCTAATTTTTGCAACAGAGGGCTAAAGTAAAGTCTGGTACCATAAGTTGGTTGGGAAATTTTCTTTTCCTTCTCCTTCCGAATATCAATAAGTTCTGCATGTGCTAATTGGATAATTTTGTGCATCCAAGGGCAGCATTAAACAAAGGGAGGGGCAGGGAAAAAGCAGGTTGCAAATGAAAGGTTTATTAGACCCGGAGGTCTGTTTTATGGCAAGCAGTGAGCTGAAAACTTGGCATGAAGTTAAGGTGGAAGTCCCTTCACCTGTATCAGCACATCTGTCTTGGCCTGTCTTTGTTGCACTGCTTGGGAAAAAACCACACACGAAAAACCACCCATGTTATGAGCAGAAATTTGCTTCATGGCTCATCCTGTTTGGGAGTGTACTCGTGGAATCAAACGTTAAGTCATTTCTTCTTCAAGAAGTATCATCTGTACCTGTGGCTTTTCTTGTTTCTGTTGCACTGGCTTGTTTGGCTAGCATCTCGATTGATTACCTTATCGGGCGAAACTTTGTCGGGCGAAAGTGACGAATTTTTGGCTAGGTGACGAAAATTTCGCCTGACGAAAAATTTCGCCCATCGTTAACTTTGCACATAAAAGAAACGTACTTGGTTTTCAAATTATTCGTCGGGCGAAAGTGACGAATTTTTGGCTCGGTGACGAAAATTTTGCCCGACGAAAAATTTTTGACGAAAAATTTCGCCCGACGAAAAATTTCGCCCGACGAAAAATTTCGCCCGACAAAGTTTCGCCCGATAAGGTACTGGCTTTTCATTGTAGCTTGACATTGGTACTGTGTATGCACAGTCGGATCATCGTTTCATTCGAAGATGGGCTGTTTTGACAGATCCTGAAGAAACATTAGGAGCATCAGGAGCTGGTGTGAAGGTAGCCTAAAGTTCAGTGATTAGTATAAACTGCTTCTGAGCTGGTGTGAAGGTACCCTAAAGATTAGTGATTAGTATTTGTTTGCAGATAAACTGCTTTTGAGCATTCGTGAATAAGGCAGATTTCCACTTAGTAAATGCTTTGGTGGAAAAGCTGCAGTGCTGAAAAACTATGAATTAGCCATATGATGCATGTGCAAAGTAGACAAATTTCATTTTGTTGCTGCTTTCGCTGCAACATTTACTGCAGTGAAAATTTGGCCTTACATCGTATTAATGCGATTAGATTCGACAATCTCAGATACGTCCTTACTTGGGTAGATATGCGTAAATCTAGTGTTGAAGTTATGAGTGAACCACTATATGCATATAATATTGTAAACAAATTCTTGCTCCTACAGATCACATTTTGTATGAGTGTTTGTTTTTTTTTGGGTGAGTAAATTACAAGACGAGCGCTTTATGTTATGTCCTCTCCAAGCACTCAGGTATTGCTTCACGTTTTGGCTATGACTGCTCGCAGAAGGGTAACTTGCACCTTATCAAAATATCTCTGTTTCCTGTTGCACGGGTGAAAAAAATGAAACTCATGAGCGAGGCCAGAAAATTTGTTTTTTAGAGTTCACGAAAATATTCAGTCTTAAAATAGTCCTTAAAATAGAAACCTTAAAAAGAAACGAGTCAAAAGGATGTACCTGTGACAGAGGACGAGTTTATGTTGTCACTCTCACCATGCATGATGTTTTGAATCCAGGTGCAGTGGACCGCGAAAAAAAAGTGCAGTTTGTACGTTGATGCTCTGTAGGTATGTAGCTGTATCGAAGACAACATTATTCTAGTGTTATCCGTCGGTCTCTCGGTTCGTATAAGAAGAAAAGATAACTAAGAATCTTCCGAGTTCAAATCATACTTGTTCTAGTGCTGATTCACATCTTTACGGAATATACAACCGCATCTTGTATAAGTGGAATACACTACCACTAACAACGAACCTAATCATGGAATACACTACCACATAACTTCTGCTCCCTATGCTGCTTCGGAGCTTCTCCTCCTTTATAAACGTGAACATACCGTTCTCAAACCAATACCTGCTATCACGTGATGTGTATCGACCAATAAGCATAAGCGTACAAGATATCATACACAACTATATTGTCGTATCACAACAACATAATCTTTGCCAAATTCACTCTTATCCGCTCACACACTGGATGGAGTGATGAGTGGATAAGTGTGAATTTGGCAACGATGATGCTGCCTTCGATGCAGCTTCTTGTTATTTTGTTTGTTATAAATTACCTTATATTTCAGGGTTATTTGAAAGTGGATATCACTGTACTTGGCAAAGGCGATCCAATCAAGGCAGGTGACTTAGTTTATAGTTTTGTGTAATGATTAGGGCTCTGGTTGTTTTCCCTCTCAACAATAGATAGGAGCTGTGTAGTGATTTCAAAATTTTTCTGGGTTGCATACTGCAGCATGAAATTACCATTGTTTCCTGCATTTTTTGCCATATTTATCAAAAGTAGCCGACACAAACATGAGAATATTTGAAAGTAAGAGTACCATTGAGCCAGCTGCCGACTACTTTTGGAACCACTGCTTCTGTTATGTTCGTTCTGTGTAGTACTCAATGTTTTGTGGTTACTTTTAGTGTACCAGCACTTAATGCAGTCATCAGCTGAGCCACTGGTTGCCGACCCTAGATACTCAATACCAAATTTTTTAGTTTTCTCAATTCCTATCGTTTCATATCCTACATATAGACTAAAGTTTGCATGTATTTTGTTGTATGATTCACTGGAGGGAAAGAGAAGTCGTTTTTTTGTTTCCTTTCAGTTTTAGCAGATTTATTACTACTACTTTTACTGTGTTCTGTTAGCTTTGCATGAGCCCACTTTGCTCTGGCCCATGGTAATTCTAGGAAATCCAAGATAAAAACAAAACGAAACAGCGAAAATCTTGCAGGTTTTGCCCTGGGCACTCCCGACGACCCCTAGATGCTAAGTTGACTAGCCTCTCATCTATAAGTTTTCGAAAACTCTTATTTATGTTGAAAAATGGACATCACTCAGTCAGCTTGTATGGAACCCTGGGAGAGGTAAAAGTGTGCTTGGATTTACATGATTGCTGGAGTTTTACGCAAGAATAGTTGTGCATGTGTGTTGTACATCTTTTAAAGACTCTTCTACGGTCTAATCAATGAGAGGTGAGCAACCGCTCGCACACACACCCCCACACTCACCTGCCTTGCTCTAGGACAGCGATGTATTGCTCGCCTGACATGCTGTACAAAGCGCCTCATCACACTGCCATTTCAGAAGAAAAAGTTACGAAGTGTTAGGTGTTCTGTAAATAAAGCGTCTGATGAGGACAAGACTGATAAGCTTGCTTATGATGAAAAGATTTTCCGTGGATCGCTGGTTGAAAAATTACGAGGTGTGAAAGAATATTTCTTTGAACTGCTCCAATCTCTCGCCACAGCTCTTCCTGAACTCTCGAGGGGAGGGAAATGCCCAGGTGTGGCTTTTTACTCAGTGATCAGACTGCTTCCACTCCTCAGGTTATTATGTAGTTATAATATTGTTATAATATGGCATAATATAGCCATATTATAATATGGTTGTAATATGGTTACAATATGGTTATAATATGGTTATAATATGGTTATAATATGGTTATAATATGGTTATAATATGGTTGTAATATGGTTATACTATGGCTATATGGTTACATGGTTATAATATGGTTATAATATGGTTCGTCTTTATTTTTCAGGAGCCTCCCAGTGTTAAAGACAATGATGATGATATAGAGGCGTAAGTAAAGATATTGACATTTCTGTTCCATGCAGCCTGCTTCTACGTACTGATTCCTTGTCAGTAGATGCACTAATCCTGATGTTTTTGCAGGAACACCTGATGCTAACTTGAAATTATTTAATCTAAGTTTGTTGCTCTCAATGATGTAGATTCATGGTTTAACAAAGCAGACTCAATGAAAACATGACGACAGCAGGTCATTCCTCTTGGGCATTGTGGATCATAGGGTGGCGCAGGCTTAGATTGCTATAAAACTGGGTTTTGTTATTGTAAAATGAATTACAGCTTTTGTCAAAGGCCCTTCAATTGTATTTTGCTTGTTGCTGTCGGTGGACCAACATGTGGTTACGATTCTACGGCAGATCACACAAGCTTATTCTAGGAGATTACATTCTAGATCAGGTGTCTTGTAGGCTGAATTTTGGACAACGCAAAACTTTTCAAGATGCTTCAAGGAATTTTGCCATTGGCTGGCCCATGCCAGCGGACTCAACGATTGACTAAAGCAAGGAAAGCAAAAGCAATCTGTTTTATAGATTATTTGAAATGACTAAAAGTTTTGAGCTCCATGCACTGTCAAATGTCTTAGCTTGATTTGCTTTTAATGTTTTTTGATTTACCTTATCACGTCAAATTAAGCCTCGTATCTAATTCCGCCGCATTAAATTAAGCCGCGCTATAATTAAACCTCACTATTACAAAATTAGGAGTTTGCGAGGTTTAAATTAAGCTGCAGGAGTCACTTAACACTGAAGAAAAAGTTAGAACGGATTGACTTTTACAACTATATCATGATGAATGCAAAGATATGTTAGAGGAACTTAATGCCAAGTTAGAAAGTTGGGATAATGAAAGTGAACAGTGATGTAGTGTATTGAATAGAGTCACCCAGCACTAATTGAGTTTTTCTAATTAACTTGCCCGGTCTTTAAATAAGCCCCATTCTATTAAGCCGTATCATTAATTAAGCCACACTTTTATGAAGCCGCATTTTTGAAGGTGCGGCATAATTAAGTACACTGCTTAATTTGACGTAATAAGGTAGATGGGATCAGTTTTTGTTTTAAAGACGGATTGTATTCGTCAAACCAAAACAAACCCGCACAGTTGGCATGTGCGCCGTCTTTACGAGATAGTAACCTGCTTATGTGCCTGGATAGCAAGGCAGCTAGATACCTGTGATAAATCAGAATTCGAGGCAAAGCTAGCGTTTGTTTTGGATTATGAATGACAGTTCTATAGAAAAGTGTGAGCATGCAGCATGTGATAACAAAAGACTAGATGTCTGCCACACCTACCTTCAAATTCAAAGAGCTGACGAGTACAACGGGTCTGTAAGAACTAGTCTCTGTGTGCGGAAATATCTCAGATACGCGCTGGTCTTACCAGTTACATTGTAATGATTATGTTTATTTCCATTAGGAACCTGCTTTTACCCGATGGTGTTCCCGCTGAACGGCCAAAAGCTAGGATTGTCGTCAAAGTGTATCGTGCTGAGGGCCTACCAAAAAGTGAGTAAACGATTTCCGTTATTTCTTAGTATGTATTATTGGGTCTTGAAGCATTGTTTGCATTGAAGGAGAACACCTTGATGGAACTAATTTTTGCGAGATCGCGGTGGAAAAAAAATCGAAAAATAATTCCCGCCAAATGCAATTTCGTGGTGGGACTAAATATGATTATTTTTTTCGAACAGAAATCAGAAAAGTTTTCTTTTTCTATTCCTTGGTCATCTTCTAAGCCAGTGAAATCGAAACTCAGTTAGTGAAATTACAAAATTGACTTCTATTTAAAAAGATCAAATACGCTTTTCTATTTTCAAAACATATTTTGAATTTTTTCATGGGAATTCATATTCATGGCTTCGAGGTCGTATTTGCCGGGTCAAGTTTTCGCAGATTTGGAAAAAAACCATGAAAAGCATGAAAATGAGTTCCCACGAAAATTACTTCCATTAAGGTAGGTATTGCATATATCTATCTTTGCTTGTTGTTTTTGCTCTGTGTGTTGTGTAGATGCACAAAATCAGCACAGGAAGTCAGTACTGAGACTGCTGTTTAGACAATTTTCAAAACTGTTGGTTTGAAACTTCTTTTCCTATTTCAAAATCTTTTTCGCATTTTCATGTTTTGAAGAAGCTAGAAAAGATCGATAAATTAATCTTTGAAACCTATTTTGTTATGAATTGGAACAAGTTTGAGCTAATGTCAATACTTCATGTACATGAAAATAACTGCAGAGCACAGTCCGTATCCCAGACTCTTTTTGGTATGCGATTGTTGTACTCATCGCATTTAGCACAACTGGAAAATATACCTATTTCTTTTTTTTTGTCTCATTTTATGGCATTTTGTGACAGCCAAAGGTGGAGATTTTTATTCTACCCTTATCCTGCTTCTTTTGCACTCTGTTCATGATTGGCACTTTGTGGCATTCTCACGATTCAAATGCGAAATTTCAAGAGAAGAAATTTTATGTAGGGATTATCGATTAGATTAATAATTGTCTTTTTTGCCAGCAAAAACAATGAAGTATAAATTTTGATCTGCAATTTTCGGTTGACCGAAATGTTCGACATCTGTCCGAAATTTTTTTCTTAACTAGAAAACATTTTAGCCTCAAATCTGCGCTTTTTTAGTATACTTTGTGGAGGTTTAACACTGATGATTTATTATTCTTATTTCTTTATTTTTATATATATATTCTTATTCTTTATTGAACTTCCTTAAGCAATGATTGAAAATTACTACTTTTTAGTGAACTCTGATCTGATGGTCAATATTAAGAAAACTTCCCTTATCATTGTGCCAAAATTACTGTCTTTACTGAACATTGGTCTGATGGCCAACCTAAAGAAAACGTTCCTGAGAAATGATCCAAACGCATTGTTTTTCAGTGAATTCTGGTCTGATGGCCAACGTGAAGAAAGCATTCACAGGGGAAGTCCGCGATCTCGCTGATCCATACGTTGATGTGCAGTTTGCTGGACATAGGGTGAGTGTGTGTGCTGCTTGATGCCTTTCAGAATTCTAGCTAATCTAATGTTGGATGACCTAGTCTTAGTATAATTCACGGTCTTGATGGAGAGCATGAAATCAATCTAACTCTATTGGACAATGTGCCCAGTGAAGTGAGTTTTGGGTTGGTCAATGGCTGTCATGTTTGCAATATATTTCTCTTTTAACATGCCTTGTAAACTACGCAAGTGTTCCTGTTTTTTTCTTGCATTCTTGCTCACAGTCACTAAGTTGACTAGTGCCTTGTGAGAGAACGGCGTTTTGTATTACCCTAACGACTCAGACCCTGAGGGCTTATTCGTCTGAAATAGATTTTGGTTGGGGGCTTATGAACCCTTCCCGTGCCGAGCCTACAAGCCAGTTTTCACCAGATTTGGCCTTTTTTGGAGATAGTTTTTGAAGGGGTTAACTTTGTTGGTTCGGGTTCTAACTGGAACCATAGGTTGCGACGCTCCTAGGTGTCCACCTAGGGGTCCCAGTTCAATTTTATCCCCTCCCCATGCCATCCCGATAATAGTCAGGATCGGCTCAGGAAGGGATAAAAATGCTGTTTTTGCATGTTAAATTTGCTTTCCAAGAAGCCCTCTCTGGTGTTGGATATTCCAGACCTGTAAATAATGCTCTACAAGTGCCAGACAGAAATGTCAGGCATAGGATGGATCATGCCAGACATTTTGTCAGGCAATTTTGATGTTTTCAGGGCTCCTTGCTCAATATGAACAAAAATTCTTAACACAACTTTAAAAGTTTGTTTTTTTCTGTGTATGTTTTGTTGCCATCGGTCTCTTGTCCTCTTGCACAAAATCTATTACACTAGAAATACTAAATTTATACCAGACATCAGAAGGGAGTGAAAATTGAGCATGCCGGACAATTTTGTCAGGGATGAAAAGAGTTTCGCTGGTCATTTGCTTTCCTTGTCCAATGATTTGATTCTGGTTAAAGCATTTTACTAGCATTTTATGTGGATTAAAGAAGGAAAAAAACAGAAAGGAAATTGATCAATAGTTATTTCAATTCTGAGAGGTTTTCGTCAGGATTCAATTGTGTCCTTTGCATAAGACCTCCAAAGGCAGAGCTTTATACGAGAGTGGAGATGTTGTTGGTCAGAAAATGGTGTTGGGGGGGGGGATTTTTTGAAGGGGGGGGCTTAATCAAGTGTTTACGGTATTACCTGATTGTTTTTGTTCATTAGGTGCTTTGATTGAATGTGTTGGTCTGTGTTGGTTTGTGGTTTGTTATATTTTTTGTTGTTGCACTCATTTGTCCACAGGCCATGACTGAGTCAGAAGGGGAAGGTTTCATTGTGTAACTTAGTGCTTTAAGTGAAATCACTAGGAGTCAAGGCTGTGTGTTTTGATCCTTTTTCTCTTTGCATCACTTTGGGACTGTGGAAGATCTTTTAAATTTATGTTTTTGGTGAAGTGAAAATTGTGCATGCATGTTTTTTTTTTTGTTTTATTTTCAGGCCAAAACATCAGTAAAGAAGCACACGTATGAACCGGAATGGAATGAACAGATCACGTTCTCTGAATTGGTAAAAAGTGTTCATTCATGATATCTTTATTTATGTGTATCCTATTCCCCAGATCATAGCCTTGTTTTAGAATAACACGATTTTTACTCTTTAAGAATAATATGGACGCACTCATCAATTCATTATTTTTAACTAACTGCTGTTAGGAACTTCACTATTGCACTTTCTCCTGATCTGCAAATGTGGAGAAGTGCTTTCTTTACTAGGAATCACGATGCGATATGCTCATGTATCAATTAAGTCCTGATTATTCAGCATAGCTTACTGCTAGGCTAGTTTGACGAATGCAAAGTTATTAAAGCAGAAGGAGAAATATGTCGAGCCTAACTAGCAGTAAGGATTTCTATATAGCACCTTCTATCGCAGACCATTTTCTTTTGGTCAGTGTATAGCTGGAGATAGTATTGGAGATACGGAGACAATTTTTTGAGCTGTAGGCCATATTTTAAAACCTTGCCACCAGACTATTGTTTAAATTAACAGCACTCCTTGTTTGTTTGAGTGGTACACAAACTGTCTAGGTATTAGTGTTGTTGCAAGTATTGTTCATTGCGATAAAATCACTAAATGCGGTATTGGTACGGAAGGTTTTGCATCAAAGTGACCAGAAGTTTACTCAAGATTTTTCTTGGCCATAAATTTCGGCCTATTATTGTAGTCTGTATTATTGCATTGTACACTTTTCTTGTTCTGCAAAAGTGGCAAACTTTTGTTGGGAAATTTTTCCCGAGACAATTTACGTTCATAATTTTATATTTACATAATTATGCTTTGTACATGTTATTTTTAGTTTCCTCCACTCTGTCGTCGAATAAAGATACAGCTAAAAGATAGGTTT
>JAOBRC010479233.1:0-11735 GCA_027575255.1 Scolionema suvaense
GAAAAAGAATTCTGACCGTCACTTTTCATGGACGCACAATCAGAGATGTCACTAACCATAGTTTGTCCATTGCTAGTCGTTCCTCGCTCTGCACTGATCCCTTTGCTGTCGAAACCTTCTGCAGAATGCTGCTGTAAGACAATATTGGAAAGCCGGGTATTCGCAGCTTCCTCGTTACTGGCGGTGAGGTTCACTTCGGACGCATGGTTGGCATTCGAGCCTGGATTAGCAGATTGTTCTATCTGTACATCTGCACCAAGACAAGCAGGCATTGAATCGATCATACCACAAGCACCAAGATAAGGATTGTCAGACGACGCTTCCGCTTTCGTTCGACTACACGTGTCAGCAATGCTCAGATCATTCGCAACAGTAATGCTTGGTTTCTGCACAGCAAGAGTTTGAATAAGATTGTTGGAGTTATAGTCGTCAGATTCACCGTAGCTACTGTTCTCAGCTTTGATGATATGACCGGCATTGTCCTTTCTTTCAACAAATGACTCACTAAAAGAAGCATGACAATCATTGTCAGATTTGTTCATACTTTTGACAGATGTTGTTTTTATCTCACCATCGAGCAATTCAGCGCAAGTCGTTTCACGACTGACGATTGGGTTCGGAAAAGATACTCTTTGAACTATGGATCTAGTTTTACCTTCAGCCGGTTCAGCTTCACCGTCAGCCGATTCAGTTTCACTGTCAGCCAATTCAGTTTCAGCATCAGTATTCGATACAGTTTCTGATTCACACACAAAGCTAGACCCATTAGTTTTCAACTGACGTCGATCAGTTCGAGGCGATTTTACAATCGGTCTTGAACCGTCCACCAACCGACCTGATCTACTCCTGAAGTGAGTATCATCGGACGGTTCACTCCGAACTGAAAGAAAACTGTCTGAACCACGGGTTGTATTCTCCGACATATTGAGTACCATTGATTGAGAATCATCAGAAGGCAATCTACTGGGGAACATAGGAATACTCCGTGAAGCAGGGAGCGATGAAGACAGGATCGGTGGTGGACCATCAGGGGATTTTTTTCTAGCTCGGAGGAGCTCGTCAATCTGTGCCCTTGCTTCATCCTGCTGCTTGATTTGTGTCTGTTAGAGGAAACGAAATTATAACCAGATCTGAAGCTGAGGTACATGATGAATAAAAGCACTTCTTCCTATGGTGATCACTCAAACACAAAACAGAATTTTCAGGGAAATTTTCAACGACTTATTGCACACTGTAATCATCAGCGCGAGAGCAAAACTAAATGACAGTTGACAAGTGATATTTGAAGATAGAACGTGTCAAATCAATAATTGACATCGTTCGATGGTTGCGTTGGAAGTGACGAACCAGCTGAGGTGTAGAGGCCAATATTTAGCTACGTAAACAAGTGTGAGAGGTAAATGCAATACTGAGTGATCTCCATACGAAGAACTTCTTTTATTAATGTACCTACACTCGCATAAGATGTCATCATTCTAAGATATTCTCAGCTAAGCAAGAACATACCATCTTTCTTCCGTTAGCTATAGACAGCTATCGTAGCATCTTCAAAAGGTACATGATGCAGCATTCCTACATACGACAAGGAAAGGGGGAAGTTTGGGAGTGGTACTGGACACAAATTTTCGCGTCAAGTGTTAATGGCGTATGCAGCTAATACACCACGGTGTGCAGCCAGTACGATAGCGTTGTTCATTCAATACTTCTAAACTACTTTCAGTTACATTCGCGTTTAACCTTCGAATAAGCTCCCGTTTCTGAAGCTTCAAGGATAGGCGCTTGTTAGAGGGGTAGGCGCTTGTTAGAAGGATAGGCGCTTGTTAGAGGGGTAGGTGAATATTCAACGGTTACCCTTCTAGGGTGGAGAACCTATTCGAGGCATTACGGTATGGCTGTATAAACAAAATTGACACATGTCACAATAAAATCGTACATACCCTCTTCTTGGCATCATGCAACTGACTTCGAGCAAGCACATCATCGTCTTCTAGAAATGTCGTCACCGGCTCGCTGATAGATTGATCTTTGAGAACAAGACGGCCTGGAAAATGAAGACCTGCTGGTCATTGATGGGTAGTGGTGGAAGTGACTGATGAGATCAGAGCGTATTATGCGTATTATATACACATGTGAGATCAGGCATAACATACGGACAAAATTTATGGAGAAATTGGCTACAATTCTGACTAAAAGCGCGGGAGAACTAAGTCCTAGAAGAGCATTTTATATATTATGGCTTTACCTGGTATTTTGGCAACCAATTAGGAAGGCTGTTCTAACAAGCAGTTAGATTGCAACAGATCACATAAGCCTTTTCACGAATAGTCATCACACAATGCATTGTGGGCTGACCAGGGTACAAACCAATTGTGCGAACTACGAAAAATGAAAAGTTCAACGGGTGCTTAACCCTTAGAGCCCGAAAGACGCACATGTGCGTTCTGGATATAGGGTCACCTTTGGCGTGTCACCTGTTGAAATTGAGAGGTCAAAATTGAGGACCTTTTCTCATAGAACATACAATTCTACGTCGACTGAAACCAAGTTTGTTGCTCTAGCTACTATGGTTCTGGAGTTATGGGCATCTAAACCTATCAAAAACGGCTAGAATTGCCAGGTCGTTTTTTTCAGGCAATGTGAAGTCTACGGGTTAACACAATGCCAGCCTGACCTCAGTCTGACAGTAAACTCTGCCAGACAGTGTTTTTCGAGGAAAACATAATAGGAGCAAGCTATAGCAGACAATAATTTAAAAAATCAAAGCGATAGGTGCTAAGTAACCTACCTTTGACGTCTGGCTTCCGTTCCCAAGATACAACACGCCGAGCTAAATTAGAAGACAGACAAATTAAACCTTGCAAGTTTGAATTACATTGTGGTCAAGAAAACCGAACATTTTGACGGGATGCTTTCAACATAGGTCTCTAAAATGAGCATGAGAGCATTACGAAAGGTAAGAATATGAATGTGAGGGGCTGCGGCATATACACCTAGTTCGCAGACCAGATTTTAAATCATCCCAATAAACGAAATGCGAGCTTTGCCTTGCACTGTTGGCATGTCCAAATGGTTATTACAGCTAAATGCCCCTTTCCCTCTCTCTTTACAAGCCAAAAACGGGCAGAATTGTGTATTTGTGTCACATATGCTCACCATTTTCTTCTGTTAGCAGTCACTAGCGGAATATGTAACAGTACCAAGTAAAATTTAACCAACAAAATATCTTTGTCCAGGACCACAAAGTGAAATTTCCTCCAAGACACACGAATATATAACAAGCTACGCAAATAAAGAAACAAACCTGACTTCAGATTCCTAACGTTTTGACAACACTCTAATGCCTGTTGGTAATAAAATCGAAAGTGAAGAGAAGAAAGCGTTCACCTACCATAAAATATAGGACGTGAAGAGAAGAAGAAACGTATCACCTACCATAAAATATAGGAAGTGGGCATTCATCACTATTGAATAGTGACTCTCCTGCAGAGAGAGAAAGACAAAATCCATTGCATAAAGCATAACAGAAATTGAGCAAATAGTCCTGAAAACAAAAACGGAGCAGTAGTGTCTGTGTGCAGTAAAATAAAATGCTTTCAGAGACCAGTTCTTGCCGGAACTTCCTTCAAGGTAATACATTTTCTCAAACCAGCTCCAGTGACACTATGAAGAAAGTCTCTTTAACTATGAGACATATAAAATCACTACCCCATAAACACAGTTGCAAGATTCAATGAATGACACGCTCCATTCATATACACGAAACAAGAGCAAGATGGCTGTCAATTATGGTCACGTGACTGTTCAAAAACAAGAAAGAAATAGCAAAAAAAAGGTATCATGCAACCCAGACTCAGACCGGCACCCATTGTAGTAGGCCATTTCTACTGAATCTAAATCACACAATCACCATTCGGCAGGGCTATATCGAGGGGTACTTTAGAGAAACCCGTTAACCTATAGCATATAGCTTAGTTTCGAAGGAAGGTAGGAACATAGCATATTACAAAGCATCTGTTCGTAGCAGATCTTAGACTAAAAAAGTCATCCCTCGTGTAAAGGAATAGTAAAGTTAATGCATATCAGCTCAAAACGCAGAAGGAACATCACTTTCCGCATTGTACGGCACAACCTGGCAGGGTGACTTCGAAAGAACAGACGTTCTTGTTCTGACACAAAATCCTCCAATATAAACCTGTGTATCGGTCTTAAAATGTTCCAGGATATGCTCCTGTATGATTCAGAGAAATACGAAAAAACCCGTTGTAATACGGGGCAAACTTTCAAAATTTCACACAACCACTCTAAGCAATCTCTGGATAGCTATTGTCCCATCCAGCCACGCCATGTAGTTAGTGAAATCAGCGCCATTGACTACATGCGGAAACATCAAAGAAATAAACTATAAAAAAGATCTGATATGTGTAGATACACAGCCTCTGTTCGATGAATCACTGAAAACCAAGCGACTACACAGTGTTGTCTTTGATGTGCGTAGCTGTGTTTTTTATCGAGTTAAACAATAAAACAAAGTTCATACCAATAAGTAGCTAATTATCATAACAGAACCTAAAAAGATTTTTTCCAATAGAAACACCATCTATAATACAATCCATATTCATACAAAAGGTTTAAAACAGTCAAGCATTTAAAGTCGCAACAATGCACTGTAGTTGTACAGTAAAGTCAAGAATGGTTGATGAACAAAACATGACTGGCTGGACACTGAAAATAATACATTTTCGCCCAAGATTTTCAGTATTACTGCTACTACGCTCCTGTGAAAATTACTTACACATGTAAAAGCAAATCATTTGAACATTTGAACTACAGCTTTCATACCTTCCTCTGGAGTATGCAAGAACAATCCAGGATTTTCAATCCCTCGATTGATATAAGCATTCTTTATTTTCTTCATCTCGAATATCTACAAGAAAACAAAATCTTTCATATTTTTTTCTTTTTTGGCTAATGCAATACATTAAGCAGACGGTGCACACGAAGCAATTACAAAAATTAATACGTGATATTTCATAACTTCGTAGAGAAAACACCATGTTTGTTGTTTATATCTTACAAACTTTTGAAATCTTGAGAATAAATTCTTTATTTGCTCAAATTGGATCCAGATCAAACTCTTAAACATATTTATATAACATGTATGTTACATTTTCTTCAGATGATGTTCGTCAAAATTGCCACAAAGTCAACTTTTTAGCAGAAAACGGATATAGGCATCCTTTCCTGTCCCTAGAACATATACGTTAAAAATCTCCGAATAATCTCCCCCCTCGATTGACTGGAAACTAAAGTGCTACAAAAATGGGAACGCATGTGACCACATCATTTACTTATCAGCTAACTTGAGTTAACATGGCCGCACCAGAAAAGCAAAAGTAAAATGTTTCGGTACATGATGCTTGAAATCACAAGCTTAGTTTCGGAGGCAGTTTCGCAGTCAGAGTATTGAGTTTTCCTAGCTTTGCCCATAACCATAACAGGACCGAATCAAAATGCTCGGAAAAGCACAAGGAAGGCTACCTACCTCTTTCACAGTAGTTTTCGGAGCAAGAGGAATAGGGATGTAACAACCATCAGTGAAGAAAACAACAAGAACCTGCAAATTGAACATAAACCATTTACATTTGAAACGATGACATAGATACCAGACAAAGAAATGTGCAAAGTGAAACAACCAACCAATCAAACGAAGGACAGTGGGATTGTACTTACAACAAGACGAAATATACCATGTACATGTTCATTTTTTTACAAGCACAACGCTGATGAATATACAAAGTCTCGAGTTCAGCAAAAAGCATAGGATAACCATACTTCACAGCTTTGGATCTAAAGATATCTCAGCTTTGAACGATTATATGTCAGCGAAATTTTTTCCAGCATAAATTGTGTATTCTCATTCGTGCGAATTCTGAATCTGTTCCTGTGGAATATTCTAGCTATATTTCTCATTGATTTACTACACCTTATTCGTATCTATTAATGCGGGATAGATTTTCGAGATATTAATTTTTGCGAATCATGGTAATCTGAAAAAAATTGTGATACTTATTTTTGCGAATGATAACTAAAGGATTTTCGGAAAAGACTTTCTAAGCGTCACAGAAGACTTTCAGGAATTAAAGTTGGGAAATAACGAATCAACTATCGATTCCTTCAAGATTTTATCTGATCTTTTTATCTCTATGACTACATTTCATGGCGACCACTATTTCCTAGAAACCAATCCCAGGAAAATCCAATTATTTCAATTCTGGAGTAATCCTGAACACATTTATCATGAAGTCTAGTGGAGATGATGCAAGATTCTTCAATGTTGGAAGTACAGTCATGAAATACAGTCACAATTTACCTTTTGATGATGTTCAAGGAAAAAGAACAAACTTGAAGCTTGGTAGTGTGGTAAAAGCAACTCATCCCTTGTAACCAGTGAGTCTATAAAACAGGGATGAAAGAACATCAATAGTTATCATGGAGACAAAAAGAAGCATTACAGGGAGAAACTGAAATAGCAACTCCATATAATGGCCAGGGACAGCAGTAAAGAGTCAGAAAACTTAACAAGTCACATAATTAGTGAACTCCCGCAAACTTAAGTGAGAATCTTCGCATCAGATCAAAGAATAATAACACCTAACCCATGAGATTTGCATCACAAATCACAAAAAACCTGATGAAGAGTTCTTAAAACATTACCACCTGCATGCTGAAGAACAACATAATCCCAAGAGATAAAGCATGAGTGAAAATAATAATATATGATTTCTTGCACCTAAGATCCAATATGAAGAGATAAACCATTGTTGACACATTTGGAAAAGAACCTGACAATACCCATTTTTTGATGTAAATTACAGTGACAACCTGCAAGCCTGATGAGATTTTCACCAGACATGGCATATGGCTCATAATGTACGCAGAGAGGCCCCTATGAATCACACTAAAAATGACACAGAATGACATAATCGGAAAAAAACCCGCGAAAACCACAATGTTTGGCTGCAAATTGCCAACCGTATGCGAAACAAGATTGTCAGGAAACATGGCATAAGGCTCAAAACATGTACAGAGTTGCCCGTAATGTATTAGAGCAGCTCTGCACATGTTTTGAACCATAAGTAAAAAAATGTTCATCTGATTTTTATCATTTTTGGTGTGAATATCACCTTCACACCAAATTTCAGAAATATTCCTTGAGCGGTTATCCGGGAACTGACGGACTGACAGACGGACAGACTTCATTTTACTAATGACTCTTCCGCTGAAGCGGAAGTCCAACAAACGTAACCAGAAAAACAAAGACATAGTTTTTATCCCCCCTCTAAAATTCACAACACCGCGTTTTTTAATAGCCCCTATTTAAAATTCAATTTTCCTTGACACCCCATCTAATAGGCACCACCCCTCTAATAGCCAAAATTTCCATGCCCCCCCCCTCCCCACTTCGAAATCGTAGCTTTGGACTGGTCATTCAAAATCAAATATCTACAGTACGAGCCGAAAATGCTAAATTTGATAAGTCAGCTTCTTTTCAGCAGCAACATTCTGATATAAATAGAGTACATAACTATGGAACAAAGTCATGAAATGCTATGGCAGTCTGAGGGCAGAGTTTACAACTAGCGGTTGACAAAGATGTTTCATAGATATTTCAAGCATGATAATTCCCATTTTTTGACTTTTCTAGCTAGGCCGATCACGTCTCTGTCACAGGCATTTATGTAGCAGTATTCCAACGATGGCAATCTTCAGACTAGTTTTTGTACTCAGGGCACCCCCAACAACTTGCACACCAGTTGCCTAGACAGGCGCGTGGAAGGACATACGTAATATCTGCAGCCCTTCACTTGCAAAGGGAGAATCTGTTGTGCACATCAGCTCAGGAAAGCTGAAGTACACACTTTCCCACAGCTTTCACATATTGATAGACGTAGAATTTTTGTGGTTTTAAGCCCGTTTTTTGTGACTTTTCATAGTTTTTCATACTGCATACCATAGCATTAAGTCTCATATCCCGCTGGTGAGTCGATTTTGCACAGCTAGGGGATTTTGGGAGGGCT
Organism: Scolionema suvaense; assembly: GCA_027575255.1. Taxonomy (NCBI): domain Eukaryota; kingdom Metazoa; phylum Cnidaria; class Hydrozoa; order Limnomedusae; family Olindiidae; genus Scolionema; species Scolionema suvaense. Next base: position 8,079 of record JAOBRC010479233.1, read on the forward strand.
TTTGGTCCAAAAATGCAAAAAAATCTCTCAAAATTCTGACCAACCTTCCACTTAAATCTCTTGCTGTGCCTCACGTACACCTTTCGGAATCACTGTTTAAGTTTTATTGTGCTCCTGAGAGACTATTTCAAAACATGCATGAGTTTTGTGAGCAATGGACAATTGCAAGACATGTTGCAGGTGGCAAAATGTCTCAGGGATGATTTTTCTTCAAAATAAAGCCAAATTGACGAAATCGCAAAAAGTGTACCTTACAATACTTGTAGCTGAGGCAAAGCCCCATGTTTTGTTAATTGTACACCTAAAAGATTGTTTTAAAGTGCAGTATGTATTTCATGGTCCAACAGGTACTTAACAGGTGCTTCCGGGCCCCCGGTACTACACCAGCCAAAACGCCCGGTATAAATAGGGTTAAAGAGTGCTCTTAAGGCCACCTCCTGGTTCTTTGAGACGCCAATATGTAAATATGCATGTGAGCGCTGGCCATCTTAAAAATTCACGTAAACAGTCTTAAGGCACTTATTTTACCAACCTAAAGTGGATTGCCCTGGCAGGTGGCATAACTTGTAAACAAATCACATACACCAGAATCGAGAACCAGAAAAAAAAGATAGTGTGATGAAAGTTCTAATGCTGGCAACACACTACTTTCCACTCTTTCCTTCCCCAACTTCTCATGTCAGAATTTTAACATGAAATGATAAAGTTGGCAATATCTACCTCTTCCTTTCGAATCCACAACAAACAGTTTCCCAGACTGTTCTCTCATTTGGCACGTAAAACAATCAGGGCAAGCACTGTCTTTATTGATTTCAGCAAAGAATTCATGGTACTTCGCAGTCTGTGGTAATTTCAAGACCGCTATTTTCCCATCATTCAATGTCACATTGAGATTTAACATCATCCTGAAATCAGATGAAATACATTGCACTGACGACACAACCAATTGCTTAAATTACTTAATTCCAGTGCTGAAGATGTCACCAATTGCACTGCTGGCACTATCAGCTAGTCTGCTTGCATGATAATTACGCTCAAAATTAGGAGCGGTATCACTTAGTCTGTTCACACAGGCCGACATAATAACAGACTGGGTCGTCCTTAGAAAAGTCTGCGTTTCCGGCTACCCAGCTGGTCCTATTTTCTGAGAGAAAAAAAAGTTGTCCGACCGGCGGAAGCTCTGAAAACACCATCATTCCTTTTTTTTTAAATTTTTCTTCTGCCCCACATTTTTCTTTTCATATGAAGTTGTCCGTAGCAACAACTGCCTCACACCAACGATATCGTTGCTCACACACAGTGCTGGCATGTAAAATGCTTCACACGCCTTCGAAAATTAGTAAGTCTGATTTGCCCTGTTCCGCATTTTACACCTCCTTCCACGCATGGCATCCATGCTGGCATGTCTTACAATGCAAGATATTCAGCAAGCTGTAAAGTTTCTGCTGGTAAGTTCATCCACAGTGATTTAGCAAAGGCAAGAAAGAACGCGTCAGAGGTGGGTAAGAAGACTGTTTGCATCTGGCAGGACGGTAGACAGATCTAATAAGCCAGAACATAATAGAGTAGTAGATAAAGTGCACTTGATTGATTGGCCTGATATGAAGAAGTTTGCATACAAGAGGAACATCTTACTTGCGACATCAAAACATCATGTTTGGCTGTAGCTAGATGCCTTAGGTAAAGCCAAGCTGCGAAAAAATTAAGTTGTTTTCCGGCTGGAATATTTAACAAAAAAAAGTTTTTCCGGCGGACCAGTCCTCTAGAAATTCGGTCGACCGGGTAGCCGGAAACGGACATTTTTTAAGGATGGCCTTGGTTCGTCTCCATGGCAACATCATAATTTTCAAAAGTTTCAAAAGAATGAAGTTCAGCTGAGTAAAATATAGAAATAATGTGCTGGCAATCAAAAAATCTGATAAGCTATCTTTCTGAGCAAATTATCCTGAGCGACATCATCGAACCACCAGCACGATAGTGATATTTTCCCAAACTTGATTCCTCTATAAAAGCCAGAAACATTCACCGAACTATGTAGGACCATGTCTAGCGGTTTGCATTTGACTAGCAGAAACAATAAGGAGGTTGAATGCAGCATAGACTAAGGCGAAAACATCATAAAACTTAACACGGCAAAAAGGTTAGACATGTAACACTTACCCTTCCGAGTCTGACGCTATACTATCATGTACCTGAAAAGATGCAAAATACGAAAACATCTCATTTCATGTCTTCAGCAATCACAAATACCGTATCAACAGGTAGAACACCTGTAAAGTAGAAGATTAGAGGTCCAAAAAAAAGCTTTGAAGATATACTCATACTCAATACCTTTAACAGGAGATCAGAAACCCAGTACATGACGGATATAAAGTTGAGCCGGGAAAGAAAGAGGACTTGACACTGCAAACCTCAGTACAACAGGAATTGAAAATGTGGCAAACTTCAAACTGTAGCCGATAGCAAGAAATCAAATACGAAAACTACAACGGGTAATTACAGTTTGGGAAAGGACATCTCAACAGGCATATATATACCCAATGTAAGGACAATAACTGATAACCTGTAATCTATCAAATCTATTTCATTTCATAAACAGGACATAATTCCTCTTAGTCTGTGGCTCTGGAAGTTTGCTTACATGGGCAGGCTTCTCAAATAGACCCGCGCGATCGCGCGCGTGCAGGTTGGCACGCAGGCAAAGTCAGAAGACAAGCGCGATTGATCGCGCAGGCAAATAACGATGTTCACTGCAAAATCGCGCGGGCAGCTTATTTCATTCATTGCTGTATCAGAGAATAGTGATATGAATTTTATTTGCACTTCCTCTGTCTGCCAAGCTTGCGAATTCAACACCAGCTGCGATCAATTTCCATTGAATAAGCCATCAATTACCATAATCTGCATGGGCCTGACGTAGCAAAAGAACACCATCATGCACTCTGGCCGGGTGAAGAATTGATCCCTCGTATTTGGGGTTCACGGTTAAAACGTCCCCCTGTTGCCTGACTTGCCTGGAGGCTCAAATTTCTTAAAAAATTAATCACCGTACGGCTGTATTTCAGTGCACCAATAATCTATCGTGCGGGCAGCTCTTTTGACGTATATACACTGTCCTTCGCGCGGGCACTAAACTCAAGATTGAGAAGCCTGCTAGTGAGTAGCAAATAAGCAGCAAACGAGATGGTGAAGGAAGTAATAGGCATTACTTTAAAGGAACAGTTGCTCAAAGTTTTTTCCAGTTGATTGCTCTAGTTCTCTTTTCTTTCAAAGGGATTTCATAGTCACATTGCCAAATTTATTGCAAAGTACATGACACTTCAAAACACTCGGTCACACTCAGTTGTTAAGTCTAGCGTATTAAATGAGAGTTTAATAGATGATAGAGCTCATTGAAACATCTTGCCAATAATTATGCATGATGTCACTGGGGCACTACCCAATTATCTAAACTTCGTTGCCAAGATACTCAGTATTGAATTATTGGGAAGGGCAATCTCTTTTTTTTTTTCTTATAGAGCTGGCTAATATGTTAAAGATCCACTTGAGAAAATAACGGTGGTATATGCGTTACTGAGAAAATGGTGACACATAGCTAGCAACGTGCCACGATGACATCATCAAAAATCAAGATGGTAACTGTCGGACCTTGAGACT
>JAOBRC010479344.1:0-11735 GCA_027575255.1 Scolionema suvaense
CTCCAATGCTAAAAAAGATGACGACGGCAAAATTTTGCCGTCGTGAACTTCATTTCCGTCGGCAAAACCGACGGCAAGGCTGAATGCCGTCGTGGATTTACAGGGCTGAGTTTCTGAACCTCGTCTTCGCATTTCATCCCCTAGATGGAGTACGAAGGTCAGGCAATTATATAATTGTGAATCGTCACTTCTTGGCAGTTGAACTCAAGCCTTTGTAAAGGAAGGCTTGGGTCGAAATAAGGAAAATTATCAGTGTTGGACATTCTTTTAGATGACGAACATGGCTTCAAGATAAGTGAGCAACTAGAATAGGTCCCGACTGGGTCCTAGCATAAACTAAGCTACAAATAATATATTGGAGTATAGATTTAAATTGACTTAACATGAAGAACATGTCGTGCCTTTGTGATTATCAACTACTATACATGGGCAAACCATACAAATGTTACAAACATACTAATATTTACATAATTGATTTTCAATAAAGAAACCATGTTAGTATTATTATCAAAAGAATGATGTAATGCTGGAATCAGGGTGTAGGCATCGCACATGTTTTAATGGTGCATTGATTGAATCCTCGAATATCGTAAACTGATTACCAAAAACTCAATCCAGAATATGTGCTGGTCATGTAGAAAATTCAGCCGGACATATCCGATGTCCGGTTGCTATTCCAACCCCTGGAAGGTGTGTCATACTGGTGTAAATGTGATCCTAACATTTTTTCATCCCTTATCTTTTTCAGTTACAAGCCATTCAGTGTATGGATGTAGCAGAACAGTCTTTGACGGCCCTTGAGATGCTTTCGCGTAGGCATGGGAAATCTATTCTTCAAGCGGTATGATTTCTGTTCACTGTTCACTGTTCACTTGTGTTGATATCTGGCTTGGAGACTTCATGTTTTAGATTATGCTCTGCAAAATAGGCCTTTGTTCCCACCTGTTCCTGGACCGTACATCATCTTTAAACAAACCAGCTGTATTTTATTTAATTTAAAACACAATGTGAAATAAATGACATGTTTGTTAGCGTGGCACCTATTTCTACGTCTACACAGTTTCAATGGATATTACTGGCACTCAACAGTCACCATTCATCAGGGTCCTGAAGGAAAAGTAATTCTGCAGTTTGTATGTTAGTGGAAGAAGGGACCGGAAAAGTGTGTTTACGTACAAAAATGACAAAGAATGCAACTTAAGTTAATACCTACACTCAATGTTGTCCAAAGCAGGGACTGAAAGTGTTAAATCCTTTTAAGTCTAAAAAAGAAAAGTCATACGTGTCATCAAAATCAAGAATCTTTAGCTAGTATCACTTTTTCGACTCACGCTTTAGTGTCCTATAAAATGATGTCTGTCTGTCTGTCTGTCCGTCCATCCTTCCGTCCGTCCGTCCGTTCGTCACCAACGCATTTTCCCGGGTAACGCTCAATGAATTTTTCTGAAATTTGGTGTGAAGGTGGCAGTCCATGATCGAGGAAAGGTGATGGAGCCGGAATTTGGGATGTTCTTTTGCTCGGCTTGCACTGCAAGTTGCAGGTAGCAATTTATGCCCAAAAATGGCCATTTTTAGGGTTTTTTCAAAATATTTCAAGATCCGTTCATTACTTTTTTATCACATTTAGTACCTGTTTTTTAGCAGTTATGTTATTGCAGGTGGCAATTTATATATGTCGACAAATGATGATTTTCATTGTTTTTTCCAAGTATGCCAACAATGGTTTGTCTGATTTCTGTCATTTTTGGTATGATTCTTTGGGGCAACTCTCAGGCATGAACATCTTCCGCGTTTCACGGATGGGAGGAGAAAAAGAATGATATATCTGCTGATGATAAGAGAAACTGTTAAATTTTGGTTTAATGCATTTATCAAGTGTCATCTGGGCCTTGTATACCTTCTTGTTGACCATTCGTGGTGAATATGTACGTTTCCTGTTCTGCTGTGGCTTGCTTATCGGATTTACCAGGGATATATGGTTGTTACTGAATGTAGCGAGATGATGTAGAATCCACTGATGTGGTTTAGCAGCCTGTTGTATATCGTTAGTTCGAGCTGATCTCCACAACATAAATCCCATCCTGTATTATATTGATATGGTTTTCAAGCTTTGCAAGTGTTACTCTTCTCCTCTTAGATGAATCTCGACCATACTCCAAAATTGATCCTGAAATAAGTAGAATGCCAGGAAATCTTCTAGAGAACTTTATAGGAAGTGGAAAATAGCAGACTCAAAACAAGAATGTAGAAATCTTTGCTTGTACCTCCATGCTTTCTGGTGATTTTTTTTCATGACTTGTGTACTTGACTGTTCTGGCATTATCTTTTTCTTACCTTTCATAGTTCTCCCACGATCTGTGCCTATAATTTTTTGCAGTGGCTTTCAACATGTTTTAGGTAGCTTCCTCCTCTTAAAATTTCAGTCTGCTTCACATTTTGGACAAGATTCTACAGTTGTAGCAATTTTTCCTGAAGCTTCATGTTTGCATTGACTTTCGGTGATTATTTTCCTTGATTTCAACAAAATTGGACGTTTCTGGACACTTCCTGGCAAACATTTTGAACACTTGTCTAAACTATTTTTTATGTCTCTTGATTCTTACAGTGTTTCGACTGATGATCGATTTTTGTGAAGCTTCTCTCACTTGTCTGCAATTCCTTTTGATGTTTCAAGCTTAGATCACATTGACAACATCCCTAAAGACAAATGATGCACTACCATAACAGGCAGCATTGGTGTTTCCTTTTCCAGGATCAATAATTCCCTCTCTATATATTAGTCACCGAATAAGTTCTGATATCATTTTTAGACCGTTTGCAAGTATAAAATTCTCTAGAAGCCCATAGTTTCCAGGACTCCGCCGTTGCCTCGAAACACACATGACAGATGTTTGGTGGATTTGCACAAAATTGGTGCTCATGCCTGAACACTGCATATATCATGAACCATATGCCTCGTCTTGAGAAAATCTCGTTTGGCTTGCGGGTGGCAATTTATATCCAAAATAGGCTATTTTCATGTTTTTTTCCGAGTATGTCAGTAACGGTTCATACGTTTTTTTTCATTTTTGATGTGATTCTTCAGGGCAAGTCTTTGTAAGTTATGGACCATGTGCTCCGTCTGAGGACAATCTTGTTTGTCTTACCGTTGGCAATTTGTGTCCAAAAGTTGTGATTTACGTTTATTCCTCGGAATATGTCAAATTTGGTTCGTCCTATTTTTGCCACGTGTCATGTTTCTGGAAAATCTCGTTTGGCTTGCGGGTGGCAATTTATATCCAAAAATGGGGATTTTTTGGTTTTTTTCCTAATTTGTCAAAAACTGTTCATCCGTTTTTTTGTCATTTTTTGCATGGATCGTACCGGCAGCATAACTTGTTATGTTATAACCCATGCCTTGTATCTTGGGAATATGTTGTTTAGCATGCGGGTGGCTTTCAGGGTTTTTATTCAAAATATTTTATCAACGCTTCGTCATTTTTTGTATTTTTTGGTGTCAATCTTTTGGCTTATATCTTAAATTTTTTTTCATTGATCAAAAGTCGCAGTTAAGTTTATGGGAGTCCACTAATACTGTGACTTGTTTAAATTGGATGCATCGATCGGAAGCTATGTTAATTAAAGTTTTCACATGTTCTCATGTTCTGACACTTGAAATGTGTTGTGACATTAAATTTCTCTGCTAAATATTATTTATATGTTGCATTTGCTTTACTTATTCGCCAGTAATGCTGTGGTTTTGGTTTGGTTATCACTGAGTGCTAAACAGTTAGAGAAATTCAGTTGACGAACCTTTAGGGCTCTGGAATGGCTCAGTGGTAGCGCGGTAGCGCACGAAAGGTCGAGGGTTCAAATCCCACCGTCTGCAACTGGTAAGCGCGAAATCCCTAAAGGCGAAGACGGGTAGGGGCTCAGTGAAACCTAGCTCTGAGTGATAGAGAAGCGATGAGCAGAGCACGAATCTACAAGTCAGAGAAAGTTGAAGGGTCTATATACGAAACAGGAGTGGCTGAAATCATTGTTCAGAAGATAGAACAAAGGCTGTTGTACATAACATTCAGGTGCATTCAATCATAAGATAATTTTATGCCTGAGTGGGAAACAGCCTTTAAGGTTGTACGAAACTATTAGCCTTACTGTGGTTTATTGTCTGGTTGTAAGTGAAATGCTCAGTGGAACCGTAATCATAATCACAAAAGTAATGGAAAAATTTCGACGAACTCCTACAGGGGACCCAGACATCTTGTACTGTATTGCCTTATTCTTCGCTTTAGGGTGGACTTGGTGCTTCCTTGCTGTACCTAGATTTCTTTTCTATTGTGGCACAGGTATGTTAGTTGTTTGGTTACTATTGTGCAATTTTAGGATAACTCCTGCTCTTTGCTGTACATACTTCTTAAGACGTTGCATTGTTCTGTGTAGATCTGCTTTGAAACGTGCTGGATTTTCTACTTGGCCCTTGTAGTTACTTCTATGATATTCTTGTCCTGCAAAATAGAGTTTTCAAATCAGATAGGTGACTCCCTCGTGTGATTATGCAGTTCATATTTGATCACTTGAGAAAAGCTCTGCCCATATTAAGATTGTCAATCAAACTTTCTAATCTTGAACGGCCGAAAAATTCCCCAATATAAATTGTTCACTATTTTGTTTTGGCACTATCTGAACTTGGTCCATACAAGCACAGTGAAATGGAGTACATCTTGAATGTTGGTGTACTTATTGATCGTCTTCAAATAGTTATTCTATATCGGAAGTGCTAAAACATCCTAATCAGGTTAGGTTGATCCTAGAAAAAAAAACATGTTTAAGTTTTATGAAAAGAGAAAATAATGCTGCAAGCTTAAACGACGAAATATAAAAAAACAGCTGTGTATCCAATATTCATGAATGTGTGCATATTGTTAATAAGAATGTCTGTTTTAAAGTTTAGCAACCTTATTTATTGTTGTCTTATACTTCGGCTTTTTGTTCCATAGAGATCAGCGTTAGCCATTGCCGCAAACTGCTGCCATTCAGTAACCACTGATGAGTTCACTTACGTTAAAGATGCTATACCTATACTGTCAGGTCGACTTGCAAATCAGGTGAAGACCCCTTTGAAGTATTTTGTACCTATATGCTAATACCATCATTTCAGGATTTTCTGTTTCATTATGACGTCTTCTTAATGTGCCTTGTATCTTTTCTGTTTTTGACTTGCAGTTCATTTTGGCAGTTTTTCTGCATCTGGTGATTTTTGCTATTAGCCTACTTGTGGCTATTGTGAATGAGATGTGGCCTTAATTGTGTTACCATGGCATAGTGCTTGAAGTTGATGCTTGGTTATTGTACTTAAATGATATACGTTAGCCATTACTAGTGTACTGTGCTGTTTTGATTTATGCATTGATATCTAATGTTTGTTTGCGTGCTACATGTTACCTTTCCTCAGTGGGAACAAATGGCTAGCAGTTAGTCCCATCTGTTGTGTACTGTTATTTTTATCAGGATAAAAAGTCTATTGAGAGTGTCTGTCTGGCATTTGCTCGACTGGTTGATAATTTTCAAAAGGACGAGGTGAGTATGAAATATCTTTGCAATTATTTTTGAAGTGGGCTATTTGTTGCTATATTTATGGCCTGGAAAAAGGTGATGGGCGGATATGATAATATTACGAGGATGGAAAAACTTTAAGAGTAGTTTTTATACTCTCTTTGGCAGCAGTGTGTTATATTTGTCACCATTTGACAGCCTGTAGTAAGCCTATTTGGGTTGGGTTGGGGGAGGATGGGGGACAGGGATTTACTGGCAGGTATACTTTCAAAAATAGCTTCTGAACAGCCATTGCTGAATGTTTTTTTGTCAAAAAAAAATTGAAATTAAGATTGCAGCTGCTGGACTTCGGGGTTGTATATCTCAAGAACGACACAAGTTTTTTTCAAAACTGTCAATGAGCTACATCATCTGTTATAATATCATTTTTGACCAATGTTCCCCTTTAAATACTGGAGTTTTGGGGCTAGATCTGTAGAGGAGTGTTGTAAAATACTAAATTCAATCAAAAGAATTGGTAAGTTTTGTCTTGGACTTATAAAATTTTATTTTATTGGCTTACCCGAAATATCTGAATTTCTGCCAACTATGTGGGCAAAAATGCTGACATCTGCAGAATTTGGAGATTGACAGGTGTTTTATTTTGTTTGCCTGAAAGTTTGTATCCTAATATATATATATATTTCTGCCAAATTCTTTGTGTCTTACTTCAGTGTTTTAGATGTATTTCTGTCAAATTTTCTGTGTCTTACTTAACCTGATATTAACCTGGGAGGAGGGTGATTTTACTGCCCAACCTTTTACACACATCAAATAATGAAGCAGAATAGGGTTAAAATGTGTGTAAATAAACACTCTTGTTTATTGAGATATATGTGAACTATTTCTATGTTTCATTAAATAAGCACTTACTAAACTAATCGTGAAAGCCAGTTTGATGAATTATGGCGTAAACCTTCCAGTAGACAGAAATACTGAAGAAAAAACCAATAACAGCATGTGACTACCTTCCATTTGAATTTTTATTAAAAGAAGTACTGAAAATTTTCATGTTATATGTGTGATGGCTACACCCATATGTTGTTCTGCTTAACAGTGGAGGAATGCTTTTAATCTGCATTATACACTCGCTTTAAGGATATGAGGTACGTTTCACGACTGCAACAGAGGAGATTGGCGATATTCCTTAAGCTGTGAATATATATTGGTGCAGCATTTGCTGTTTTATTGCTCACTAGTGTGTATTTTTACTTAAATTATTCGGAACGTTTTCCAGCTATCTACTTGAATGTGCAAGTTTCGTATCTTTGAATTTCAGAAACTGATACGGGAATTGTGCACACACAACCTGCTGGCCAACGTCAAGCAGCTGGTAGGTACATCCTCTGTGTTCTGTTATGTGGTGTATGTTCTTTCTTTTTGTCCCGCTTTTGTCAGAAAAACATTTTTGGCATAATCAAAGACTCGTGTTTAATGAAGAAACATATAGGTACATAATGTTATTAACTACAACAGTTTTTTCCCCTGCCCAAATCGTATTTTCGTGGAATTTCGTTTCATAGTTAGACAGCAGGAGCTAATGGAAAGGAGTAAAAATTTGTGTTGTAAATTGATTGCATGCTATCATATACGCAGATATTTTAATGATAAAATATTGTGATGACTTCTAGTTGATAGCAGAACGGCTTCCTCCTAGTTTCTAGCAGTTTTCTTTATTACATGTTTCATATCAGCAGATTCTTGCAATTGTGTGAGTGCAGTAGTCTCTTACAGACCTTATTGTAATGTTTCCCGGGTGCATTCCCCTGGGGAACCGTTGTGCCTGTCGGTGCACACTGAGTAATGTTTTATATCACGTTAAGTCGTCTTTTATTGCCATATACAAGATTCAAGATCTGTTCAATATCTCAACTATTGTTTGCGGAGTTAGGTAAATATCGTGAAAACCAACTTTTCGCTTCCTGGCACTAGCAAGTAAGTTTCTAGTGGACATTCTGTTTCATGTTCTTATTTACTGATGATTAAGTTCCAATGTTATTGTCAGATGTTCACATTTTATTTGTTCTTTTTTCTTTTTCTGCAGCTAATAGTTTCTCCACCCATAATCAGCAGTGGTACGTTTGTGATGGTCATTCACATGTTGTCTGTGATGTGTGCAAACTGTCCATCTATTGCTGTGGAACTCCTCAGGCAAAGTGAGTGCTAGCTTCATTTCTGAAACCTTTCACGTTTCCCGTAGGTCTTTAGTAAAACTGATCTTTTATGAGTATCTCTTATTCCCCTCCCCCCCCCCCATTGTCTGTCTGTGGTGAACAAAAAAAAAATTGAATTCTGGATCTCTTTAGTATTCAAATTTCTGTTCAAGGGAATGCAGCCCACTAAATTTGCTTTAAGAAAATCAATAAATGAATTTGAATGTGTTGTTGTTTATTAAGATAGCTATACAGAAGCAACATCGAAAACATGTCTTTTATGTGAATTGGGCCAGATCTTACGTTGCAACCCACCACACAAATGATTATGCCCTTGCCTAATAGATTGAAATAAGCCCTCCACCATTGTAATTGAATCAAAGTACCTTCCCTGCAAATTTTGTGAAGCAGGTAGAATCTAGAAAACAAGCATGCTCCTTGAGAAGAAAATGAAAATAAATTTAGGCCACCGAAAGTTAAAGTTTCGATATGCGTAGACGCGCATCAGCTTTTGGGAGACGCGTTTGCTTTATTTTTGGATCCGGTTCCGCATGTCATTTTCATGGCATTCCTAAACAGTCAAGCGTCTCTCGCTGTGCTTTATACACAACACTGAACATTCAGACAGCGCTCAATAATCTCCTGCCATAAATCCTCGATTAAGCGCTGCAGCACTTTTCCAAAACTCTACTTTTTTGACATATTATAAGTAAATTGGACAACAGAGGCCTGTGTTTGGATTTGCATGCCCTCTGTTGCATGGAAAATATAAAATAAGTTGCCGCGAGCATCTTGTATTTAAAGGGAGATAAATTGCCATCCGCATTGCTAAATAAGCCATTTTACGCATACAGAAACTTCAAGTTTCCCTGGCCTTTTGTGAAAATGAGGAATATTGTTCGTCGGTGTCATTTTGATTTTGATTTGACTTTGTTTTCTTAAAGTTCCTAAACCGTACAAAATGATCAGTAAGATTAGAGCTGAGCTACTCTTTTACCTCCTAGAATTTTCGTTTGGTATCCTTTATGCCTCACTAGATTATTTTGCTCTTTATTTCAACATTCAGAAATCTCGGAAACTTTACGATATTTGTTAATCGGAAGCAATGATGTGCCTGAAGACGAAATTGTGGAGGTTTGTATTGATTATTGATGAAGCCTTCTTCATTGTTCGTTTTTGCCTGCTTTTCGTATTGCTTTTGCTGCTGTGATGTTTCGTAATGAATATGAAACTCTCATCAGTTTTGTGTTGGCTGCTCTCAGTGTTAACAGTTTTGTGGTAATCTCAAATAATATTGGCTCCATACTGTAGTGAATGACTGGGAATTGATTGTATGTCCTGCCTCCAATTGTTTTGTTTTATCATGGGCCGCGGAGCATAATTTAAAGTGGGGTGGGGGGCAGATCATAGTTCGGATGCTTTGGATAACATTCCTTAGTGTTCATAATAGTAAAAAAAATTTACTTTGCAAAAATGTGGGGGGGGGGCATGGTCTCCCCAGGCCTCCACCCCGTCTCCGTGGTTCATGTTTATTGGGCTTGTTATTGTATTAAGTTGTCTTTGATTCTGGTTACATATTCTTGGGGTCTTGTCAGATTGTTTAACAATGCTCTTTTGTTGAAACGGTTGCAATTTGTTGGCTTATCATATTGTTATGAATTCATACTTGATTCTTCTTTTCTTGTAGCTTGTACCAAGGAGTCCTCAAGAGCTTTATGAAATAACATGTTTAATTAGGTAAGTTGCTCCTGTGTAGAACGTCTTTTAATTGACCCGTTTCCAACTGCATGTGTTAGGAACAGAAGGAAGTGTATGTACTTTTTGTGCATGGTGATAAAAATGTGGCTATTTTGCATTTTGTCAATATGTATGTATGAAAGCCATTATGAAGCAGCAGAGTTTGTGCGATTTATGATAGTTTGGTAAGTGCCGCTGTGATCACTAAAGTTATTCTTTTTTCTAAAGGCTATCCCTTCTTTTTGTTGTGATGCAATTTAGTTTAACAAATACTTTACTGAATAGTGATGTTTTCAGCCTGCTAACTATGCTGTATATTTCTTTGATAGTTGTATTTTCTATGTAAAGGTAATATTCAATATTTAATATATGTTTACTTCATCTTCCCTTGATATACATATACATGACATGATACTTCTTGCTTTTTTGTAGTGAGCTTCTTCCAATTCTACCAGTGACAGGTGAGCAAAAGTTACTTTTGATTCGAGCATGCACCTTTTGAAGGCTTACCATCAATTGTAGGCTGCAAAAGAGAAGTGCAAGTATTATTCGAGAAACGTCATGTATTCCAAAAGTGTCTGCAGTTTTCGGTACAAAGAAGAGTACCCTCTGGGATGAACTTTGTTTAGCAGACTAGAAAATACATCAGCTTTATGTTTAGAACTGTACTATTGTTACCTACATTTCGCGGGTGTAAGAAATGACTGGTGATATTTCAACCTGTGCAGCTGGCTCATTGTTTCTGGGTTTTTTTTTAGTGGACTTTAAGTGTTGCTAAAGCTAAACTTCTGTCATTTGATTAAAACATTGACTTAAGAAAGTTGTAAAGCCCTATGAATTCATGGTTTATGTTCATTTGATGCATTTTAGGAGGCTGCAAAAGTCTTTGAGAAGACTTAAATCTAAATTTGCACCACTCCCCAAATTTTGCCCTTTAGCCGAGGTCATAGGTGTGCAATGTATTAAAGGCATATGTAAAACTATCTTGCTTCTGAACACAAACTTAAAAACATAAAGTTGCTTTAGCGCAAATTTCCATTACTTTCTCTTTCTCTGCATTTTTATAGCTTTTCAGGGTCCAAGTAAGTCTACAGGCACATTAATTATTTGCATCCCCAAAGCATTGTATTTAAGTGTGAAAATGTCCAAGCCATTCAGGGTTCATTTGCAACTTATCAAAGAATTTGTGTGGTTCCATGATGTCTGTGGTTTTTGTTGTTGTTTATGTGCTCCAAAAATACACTTGGATGTCACATTACACGTTTGTTCAAGACTGACCATATCACTTTAAGAATTGATGCATTTGACATTGATGATCATATAATAACTATTTATTATTTCCATTGCCTTAAGGTATCTTTTCGGTGGATGTGATGTTGAACAAGGGTTCACAACACTCAAGTCAAACAGGAACGTGGCAGTGGAAGGATGACAGGGGAAGCTGGCACAACTATCTTTGGGTTGACAATCGTATTCTCGAAGCAGCATACCAGAGCGGAGAGGATGAAATCAGTCTCTCAACTCTGGGCAGAAATTACATCATCGATTTTGCCAATTCACAGCAGGTTGGTTTAGAAATCTGTAACCCACACTGAAAATGTCTGTCCTTAATTTTCAAAGTCCCGGATCATTTCTTGAATTTTTCTGCATGTAATACCAACATGAGTAAATGCTTAATGAATAAATTTGCGAGCATTTTCGAATCACCTGACTAGATGGAAAAAAAGTATTTGCGACAAATGTGTTCTGCGATATGTGCCCAAAGGACCGCTTTCAGGGTTTTTCGAACATTCTCAAAGACTCCTTCAGCTTGGGCTGTTATTTTCTATGACCTGACAAAATAATCCTTAATTACATTAGTGGGGCCCCAGTATAATTTAGGGCTTGCTTTGGTGTGTTCTGAAAGCGTTGATATTGTGTTGTTTCATATTTCTCAAATGATGACAAAATTGGAAGATAGGGTCATGCCATGATTCTTGTGTAGAAAATGATACTGTTCCATATTCGTGAAAATTACTATGTCTTTGTTGATTTTTAGATAAATGAAGATACTGGTACGATACGCAGCATACGGCGGAAAACTGGACCTGGGCAAAACTCTCCTGTCACTACTATAAAAACAAAAGAAAAGAACGAAGATGAGCGAGCAGTAATATTTAAAGCCGAAGCTGAACTTGGAAAGCAATTAGTTGAGTCACTAATGGCTGTCATATACGACGTTTATTATTCTTCTGTTGGACCGGCTGTGAAGCATAAGTGTCTGAACTCTAT
>JAOBRC010479566.1:0-11732 GCA_027575255.1 Scolionema suvaense
CCTGATGGACTGTCAACATTAGCAGACAAAGAGAAACATCTTTTTCTATAACTATTTACCCTTCTCAAACTTTGTTGCTGCTCCCAGCACTGTGAAATTTGCTGAATAGAACTATCTGACATTATGACACGAATATCAAACACTGAACAATTGCGTTCTGGCAGATTGCATGGTACCACAATTGCATCAAAGAAATCATAAAGTTGTTTCACACTCTTTAGTTGGGAAAATGATGGCAACTCCATGTCAGAATTGCTACATTTTAACATGCTAACTTTCCTTTTGGAAATGGTAAGTAGAAACGACCAAGAATTTATCATAACAGCATAACAGTCACCTGATCCGTTACTATTTACACTGTTTTTAAATGACTGGCGGTTATATGCAAATGTGCACTGAGAAGCAAACTCAAACTGAAATTGCGAGCCCTGGAAACTTGCCGAACCATTTGTGTTAGTTGATAATGCAGTGTTCCTCACGTTGCACAAGAACAAAATATCTCTATCTTTCCACAGAGACATGCGTCGTACTTTCAACCATGCCAGTCCAGCTATTATTATAGATGGTAAACAGTGGTAGTTCTCCGAATCTGGAGAGGGAATAAAAGTGTGAGACAAATTGGAAGATCCATCCTCAGAAACAACATCAATGGTTATATACTGAACCTGGCAAATGCACATGCCATCAGTCATACCTACCATATATACTTTCTTTAAGTACCTCAATACAGAATACAAATCATTAAATCTCAGGAGAACAGATTTTCCATCAGGACATGGTAAACCCAGCTCATCACGACTATGTGAGTCAAAAAGGATTACCCCTGAATCATTCCATATCAAAGCAACAGCAACTCCTTGTAAAATAACAATTGCACCTACACCAGTACAATTTTGATTTAGGAAAGAAGCCTCCAACAGTGTACAGTCTGTAGAATTTCCTTGCAAAACGATAGTATCATTTTCAAGCAAATTTATTTGAAGCAACTTATCTTGGTATTCAACAATATTAGGTAATTCGTCCACTGCTAGATAGGTGTTAGCCTTCAGACCCTTATACATTTCATCACCACACAACAGGATCGTATCAAGCTGGTCAGTAGACCATGTATCTGATGCATAAAGTACTGAAAAGCATAATGCAAATGCAGCATTACAGACACACTGTTTACCTGCCGAAGCACAAAATCTTGGATTGCCTTGATGAAATGTTCCCCTGCCTAGACACTGAGCCGCCATTCAATAGCAAATCATATGCTCGCCCCTAGCTCAGCTATAAACAATATTTCTCGAAAAGAGGATTCAATAGCAAAATACAAATCGAACTACTTACCAAACTTGTCAGATGCGTCCGGTTCAGCAGACTTGGAAGCACAAACTAAAACGCTAGCTAACATCCACCCTCTGCCAGGCGACATGAAGTTGTTTTGACGAAAACAGAAGCGTTGCTAACCACAAGAAGAAGTAAACACCATCATGTTCATGGTTCATAAACTTGTCTTGAATAGGACGCAAATTGGTTCCGTTCATTATACGCTGGCAAACCATTGTCTTGCAAATTGGAGTGAGACTCCACTTCTCTATTCTCTATTCACGTCCACTCGGAGAGCTATTTTGGAATGGCGCCGTCGAAACCCCGTCGCATGGATCAAAACAACTCCCAAATACGGTAAGATTGACAACCTCAACAGTCCCAGGTTTCTACAATACGTAATCTACCGACTGGGAACCAGAGTGCTATATTCCTATTATGCGTAAATGCGTAAGATGGGCAACCTCATGAGTCCCAGATTACCAAAACATGACGCCACACCGACCGGGAACCAAAGTGCTATAACAGTAATATGCGTTTGACCAAATCAGCTGTTTTCACCGATCTTGGCCCCACTTAAAAACATTTAAAATGAAAAACGCAATTTTTCGTTACAATGGAATCCCGATGCCTGATTCAAAGATTCGCAGCGCTGCGCGGCGCGAATCAATAACGCCAGCTCTAATTATTGTCATGCTTGCTGGAACTCAATCACTTAAAACAGTTGGGGTCGAGCGGTCGATAATTTTTCTTAAGATCTGCGGAAAAAATTCAGTGAACGTTATCTCATTTTCTATGCAGAGATGAGAGGAAGAGAGTGTAGGTTATAGACTGATGAATAGTTTCACACCTGTTGGAAATCACTCGCTTGCTTCAACTACAGTTACATCTCAGAGTGAAAACAACTATTACCATTGTTTGTCCTTTCATAAGGCGAGAAGCTCATGACTGACTGTTGTTCTAAAGATAAAGCATATTAGTGTTGTAAAAATATTGAACGTTGGTGATGTTCAAAAATAAGCATCAGAGTGCAATACCTGTAACATAAAATTAATTCTAGGCCACATTTTTGTGAAAAAAAAGTTACCTGTCGATGGCAAGCATTTAATTATGCATGGCCTATAAGTTTGTTATAAAAATTCAGACTTCTTTTCTGGTTGCCTAAATCTGTGCTCAGAAGAGTTATGCTTCACGTATGGTGCATTTAACTAGGGCTTGTGGATAGGCTTGTCAATGTAAAGTGTGTTACTTCATATTTTTGAGTGTTTTTATCCTGTTTTGATTTGGCATGATATTGATCTTTCTATATGTTGTACTTACATTGTAGATATCACTTTGCAACCAACTCCAGCTATCACGTATCGAACTATTGGTGGTATTCTGGACTTCTATTTCTTCTTCGGACCAACTCCCAAGGATGTTATTCAGCAATACACTTCCCTGATTGGCCGACCTGTGATGCCAGCTTATTGGTCTTTAGGTTTTCAGTTGTGTCGGTATGGTTATAACAGCTTGGACAAAGTGAGAGAAACGGTTGATCGTATGAAGTTGTATGACGTACCCCAGGTAACTTGTCTTAGTTAGGCTATGGATAATTGATCATTGCAAATTAATGGTGGAACATCATGGCTAAAAATTAGGATGACAAAAAGTTTTTATGAGTCAATTTCGTATTTGCATTTTGATTAGTTACTCCATAAAGCTGGGTTTTCATACGTTTAAGCTCTGCAGAGCATTACACAAAATGGTATCAGAGCGTAACATCATGTGTTGTTCTCATGCATGTGTTTTAGTGTGCAGCTGCTTGTGTGGTATGTGTGCAGAGTTGTTCTCACATTGTTGAAACACGACACAGAGTATGTTTAACTTCGCAGCAGGCTATTGGTGACATTTTAGCACAAAACGTACCTTGTTGGGTGATCAGTTGGGTTGCAACTGTATAAATTATTCAATCTTCGAAAAGTCATGATTGTTTGCGCTTTTAATTTTCATTTGTTGTTTGTTTGGTAATGTTCTCCTTGTGATCCTTGTTATGTTTTCGCTGTAATTCATATATAGCTTGTAACTTGTTTATATGAGAAGCAATGCAAGTTTAATAGATGCCACCATGCCTTGACTAATTCACTGCTTCTGGTAGTTGTTTCTCACTAATACTCGGCACAACTGCATATATGTCCATACTGCAGCGTCCAGAATATTCATTTAAGTGCCAAAATCCTTATGCAGGCACTGAACTAATGAAATTCTGCTGTAATTTAGAAGGGATTGGTTCATTCTCTGCTTCTTGTGTTAGCACTGTGATCAGGAGCAGGTATTGTCACTCTCCATTTTAACCCTGTAGCAGAGTCCTTGACTACCTTGTATTAGACTTACCAAGTCGCTTCCATCAAAATTTCACTGAAATCTACGCTGGAGACCAAACAGCTGAGCGAAGCGACTTATGAAACTCGCAGACTCATCAAATATTCTGCTAATCTGGGTTCACAATGAAGCGGGAGCAAGAGGGTGCGCCTGATTGGTTAACATGTGCCGAGTATCCGAAAGATTGCAGGAGATTGGTTGATAAAAATAGACCTCAGCGGTCCAGCTTCACAGATATGTGAAGCAAACGCGGAAAAATAAGAGGGGTGGCATAGGGCATCTATAAATAGCTCACGAGTTTCAGAAGACCCACTCGCTTCGCTCGCGCTTGCCGCGGGATGTGCATCTGGGATGTGCAGGTTTAGAGTTTTTCGGGAAGACTACCTTGTATGAATGCCTGCTCCTAGAACCAACTAGTGGAGACTATTCAGTCGAGTTTTGCAGTGTGTCTACCTCAGGGTTGCTGCTGTACTTTGTGTCCACATTTCTCCCCCTTCTCCCTTATTACTGACTTGGTGAATGTAAATGTTACTTCGTATTTGAGCAGCTGTAGAATATTTTAAGTTGAATCTTTACAGCCTAGTGTTTTCTGCTGTCTTTCACACCACTGCTGAACATAGAATTTCTAAGAAGCACTTCCCAGACCGCAGACTTCACTTGTTTGATAGGTGTGCTGACATTGTTTCACAGCATGGTTAAAAATCCACAAGAATTCACCAAAACAGAACAGAGTCACTCAATATAACTATAGTACATGTCCTGCTAGCAACAGCTGAAATATGCGTCCAGATTTAAATTTGTTTATTGGGTCTTGCAGTGTGATAGATGGAGACCTCTGTGCCTCTGTTCATAATGGCATTGGAGATTTTGCACTGACGTTGCAAAGTGAATAAGAGTGTGAAAGTAAGCAGACTGGAGAGAAGCTGACTTTCTCCAGGAATCTGTGAACAGGCCAATGAATGATTCAACAGGATATTATTTGTAGGTTGTTTCCTTCACTCCAAAGAGGTTTCTCTGTTCTAAATCTTCTCATGTTTTCAACTCACTTCTGTTTTGTAATTACTCCTCCCCTCCCAAACTTTTGTTTCCTAGGATGTTCAATATGGTGACATTGACTACATGGAGCGACAATTGGACTTCACATACGACAATTCTACTTATTCGGGTCTGCCAGAATATGTCCGAGAGATTAAAGAGGAAGGGATACGTTATATTTCTATATTGGTACGTATGCTATAGATCTTACTAAACATACTTAATAGTTATTTTATCATGAAAATTTTCACTGGAAATGTTGAGGTTGGTTTGTCGGTGATATACTCTGCGTCTAATTTTTTATGATTGCTGTTGGTATGTAGACAACAGACCACGTGTCATGGGTAGCTTTGGACAGGTCATGCATTGAGTTTCGCAGGAGGCGCTACACTCATTCTAACTTGCTTGAATGTCCTTACTGCAAGTTCATGGTAAGTGGGTATAGTAGAAAGTGCTACGCTGGTTCTGTCTTGCTTGAATGTCCACACTACAAGTTCATGGTAAGTGGGTATAGTAGAAAGTGCTACGCGGGTTCTGTCTTGCTTGAATGTCCACACTACAAGTTCGTGGTAAGTGGGTATAGTAGAAAGTGTTACACTGGTTCTGTCTTGCTTGAATGTCCACACTGCAAGTTCATGGTAAGTGGGTATAGTAGAAAGTGCTACGCTGGTTCTGTCTTGCTTGAATGTCCACACTACAAGTTCATGGTAAGTGGGTATAGTAGAAAGTGTTACACTGGTTATGTCTTGCTTGAATAATCCACACTACAAGTTCATGATAGTGGGTATGGAAGAATTTCAGCGCTACAAACTCATGATTATAGTGACTGGGAAAGAGTGGAGTGACACAAGTCAAATGTAATTACGATGAACGTTTTTAAGGAGATATATGTGTTAATCCTGGAAGCATGTGCCGCCTATAAGTTATTTTCGTAAACACTTTGCTATTAGTTTATTCTTCAGAAAGACATTCTGTTCTCACTATGTATGTAAAATGGTGAATGTTTCCATAGCGGCCCTGCTGATGGAAATTCTTTCTTTTCAAAGATCTGATCTGTGAGTTAAGCTGGGAAATGCCGGTTTTTCATAAGTGTGTGGGGCTATTATTTGGAATAGAAATTCAGATAAAAAATACTATGCCACATTGTAATAAAGGCCTGGTGTGTGTTTGTCATAGAAAAGTATTTCATGTGTATATAGACTGGGACATACATAGCTTCAGTATACTTGACTCATACTTAAGCTGAAAAGACCTATTCCTTTCGGTTCCATCCATCACTAATGCATTTCCCCAATTATCAGCTGATTAGGTTGTCTGTTTTTGGCATGATCATCTACATTTGCAACTGAAGAAAATATTAATAATAAAGACTAATATTGCTGTTGCTGTACCATTTCCTGACTGATAAGGAATGGTCTCTAGTTTAGGGCTTCGTGGTTTTTATTGGAAATCAGTTTCATCTTTCTTTTGGCTACTATTTTTGCCATACTGTTAAAGTGTGGCCGTTACTTACAAGAAGGAGCAAATACTAAGCTCTTCTTACAGTATGTTCTCTTGGGATGTGCAGTGTTGTTTAAATATACCTTGTGACATTATTGTATTCCTTATGACATGTATGGGGTGTAATATTCTTGTGGTCAAAATTGTCCCCGAATTAGAACTTTTCAATTTTTTTCATTTTGCTGTTTGAAATTTCAATGTGATAATGACTTGTATTCAGGTAGCAGAGTATAACTGAGATTGCTCAAGGTCTTGTGTAAATGTGGCCATCTGTGTCACCAAATGACCCCAATGCAGGCCTTGTTCTGTTTTCAAGGAAGGGCAGACTTTCCCTTTATGATATCTGACAGATAAATGTTGCATGTTTAGTGAAACCTAGTAGGTGGTCCCTGATGTGGGCTGGTACGCATTCAGGGTCACACTTGATGAGAGATTTATAAGCATTAAATTTTATGTGCTGTCTGTTTAACAGGATCCTGCTATCAGCGCAAATGAGACGGACTATGAAGCATACGATTTGGGAGTCAGTGAAGACATTTTCATCAAGAACAATGGTGGTGGCATTCTCTATGGAAAAGTGAGACACAATTTTATTAGTACTGATAGATACACCTGATTGGTTGGTTTGAGTCAATATAGGAAATTATCACACGTGGATCTTTTCTCCCCCTAAAATGTAGATATGGTTCTTTAACCCTTCCCGTGCCGAGCCTACAAGCCGGTTAACACCAGATTTGGCCCTTTTTGGAGATAGGTTTTGAATGGTTCAACTTTGCTGGTTCAGGTTCTAACTGGAACCATAGGTCGCGACGCTCCTAGGTGTCCACCTAGTGGTCCCAGTTCAATTTAATGCCCTCCCCATGTCATCCCGACTATAGTCGGGATCGGCACGGGGAGGGATAACAGCTCAATGTTAGAAACCCAGTGCAAAATAGTGTAGGAATGTAAAACAACAGTATCCAATGGTGAAATATTTATGTCTATTGTAAACTTCGGTTCTTTAATCACCTCTAAACTCACTCGCGATATCTCAGGCCAATATCTTTGATCACCCCTAAACTCACTTGCGATATCTCAGGTCAATATCTTTGATCACCTCTAAACTCACTCGCGATATCTCAGGTTAATATCTCTCCCTATACTCACTCGCCATATCTCAGGTCAATATCTCTCCCTAAATACTGTTGTCGGAGGAATAGTCTTGCTGTTTTCATCCTTGGTCGCTCCCTAGCTACTGACCATCTTGTTTCTGGAGAAGTTGTATGGGAGGAACAAATGACAGCATGTTACTTTTACAGTTCTATTAGCATAGAACCTTCACTGCCGCACATTTGAATTAAGATCCCCCTTTTTTTTATTTTGCATGGATGTTCATACTGTTTAATATGGCATTAGTTTCATGTTTGGTTATTGCGAGTTAATATTGACTAGTGCAGGTATTTTAAAGAGGCTTCAAAGATTTCCGGAAACTCCGACTGGTGCATTACTATACGGCTTGCTGTAAAGGAATAGTTTTTTGAAGCAGCAATTCTGCTGTTGATTGACAGGATGTAGGATGATCGTATTAGTTGATGGTTCGATGTAGGGAGGTCTCTCAAAATGAAATGAAATTTAATTGTATCGATTTTACAACCAGTCACATTGCGTAGCATGATTGTATCATTTATTTACTGTGTGTACTAGGTGTGGCCAGACTACCCTGGAATTTATGTAAACACGTCTTGGCCTTGGGATAAGCAAACTGAGGTATGTTTGTATGTATGTTTGTTTTATGGTTATGCGTACCATATGCAATTCTGTTATGTATGTGAAGGGTCTGTAGACGAGGACATAGCATCAATTGCTAGACTGTTTCATGTTTGGTATTTTCTCCTAGTATCGAAAGTATTAAAGCAAGCATTGGCATTGAGCTGTATGTGCTCTGGAGTGCCCGATTATTGGGAAAGGAGGGGAAAGTTGTTTAGATTTAATAATTGGAAGGGGTTAAATGATGGAATTGTGTGGAATATGAAGAGGGGCTTGTTAAAATGGACCAACCAAGTTCTTGTAGTATTGGATTTTGGGTTTCCAATCGAGACAAGTCAATTGATAAAGTTTTTTTTGCATGCAATGTAGAGTACTATTTGGCATGAAACTGTGCATGCAGAACAAGTAAATGTTTTAGGTTGCGTTGATTGATAATGTGTTCAATATTTCTTAAAGACAGGCCAGGAGTGAGTAGCTAGTCCGTGGGTGATAAGCATTTGGTGCTCCAGAGTAAACATAATTATATATCTGCAAGTAAGGTTGAATGTGGTGTGTTTGTGTGCGAATATGCCTATTAGAGGGTTCTCATAAGGGTTTGATGTGCGGTAAGTGTGTTGAGTTAGAAGTGGAATATGTCGAGACTGGCAGCGCATGGAATCACTCTCACTTCCAAAGTATGTGATTTTTTTTCGTTTTCAACTTCGTCTCTGTTTTTATATCCTTCTGTGCCTCTATCCCTGCTGCTGTAGTTCTGTAGCACTAACACTAGAAGTGAATGTTGCAAAGACGTTCTCCTCTTGTATTCGTATTTTGAATGTGGTCTGCTCTTGAGGCACAAATGAATGCTTACATATCTCATTTATTGTAGGAAGGTGCTTGATATGAAAGAGGATGAATGGAGAAGGTGTCGTTTTGGCACTGATGTGGCAGCTATTGTAAAGCAAAAACTAAACACAACCTTCTGCTGTTTTATTGAATATACATAGTATTGAATAAATAAAATATTTCCCTCAGGTTTTTCGTTCATCTTTAAGCAGAGTTTCCATTTGAGCTAAAGTCCTGTCGAAATGGGCAGGCAGGGTTTTTTGTAGTCACTTTTGCTTATGGCCAGTTTGTTTTGGAAACTCTATTTAGAAACTGTTGCAGAGTTTCGCTGGTATGAGAGAATGAAAATATTGTTCTGTAAACATACTGCAAGTATATTCCATAGAAAAGGCCTTAGGTCGTCAAGTATTTTTCGGGCATGTAGACACTTCCACAGAGAAATGCATCTGTCTTGTGTTGTAAAACGTTTATATGGAATGGTTCAAATTGGTGATTGTAGACTGGAAATTGTTTTGTTAAAAATTGAGTTTTTTACGAATTGAGTTTCTTACGTCCTAATTACCGAGCCTAAGAAAGTGGCTAGAAAAATTCCTGGCTGGGAAGCGGCATTTTTTCGCTATGGCACATACGTAGTAAGCTGCATGTGTTCTTCACGGCGAAAAAATATCCCCTTTGACCTTTTTGAAGTGAAATTTTTTGCCGCTGTGAAAAGCTTGGCTTTTCTGCACTGTTCACCAGGTACAAATCGATGTTTTTATTTGTCATGTTTATTGGTTGAAGTTATTACTTTTGCTTGAAAGTAAAAGTTTGACTTTGGGGATGGGGGTTTTCGTTGAAGGGGAGCTGTTGATGGAGGAAGATGTTAATTGACTACTTTTTTAAAAATTTGTTGACCAGTGAAACGAATCTGGGCTGTATTCGACACGTTACTGTAGTCACCATCAGATATTAATCAGTTAAATTCAAAGTGCATAATCACGTCTCTAAAGTATTGATGGCCTAAATAGTTGTGGCTACACAATTCCGTTTGCTATCATTGTCCACCATTTTCACGCATCAAATTTGATGAAACTGGCTATCTGCAAGTTACTTGATGCCTAAACTTTTCTGTTTGTAGACATTCCGAGCCTATGCGGCGTTTCCTGATTGGTTCCATTCGAACATGCCAAAATGGTGGCCTGTCCTGATTAAG
Organism: Scolionema suvaense; assembly: GCA_027575255.1. Lineage (NCBI taxonomy): Eukaryota > Metazoa > Cnidaria > Hydrozoa > Limnomedusae > Olindiidae > Scolionema > Scolionema suvaense. The sequence continues at coordinate 9,971 of JAOBRC010479566.1, forward strand.
AAGTTCCACCAGACGATTGAATTCGATGGATTATGGATTGTATGTAGTTTGCTAGCTATTTTCTTCCAGCTTCTGAAACACCTTTTGGAATCTATGCCACTGATTGTGTATACCTTTTTTTTATAAACAAATCAGATTTTCATTTCGCCCCAAAATGTTGTTTAATGAATTGCTAAAAATCGCGCCCAAAATTTGTTTAACAGTTCTTTAAGTTTATTGCCTCTTAATGATGACTTAGGTGTACAGCAGTTCCAATCTTAGCTTACAGGGGTGGAATTAAGGATACAAAGTATGATCGCAAAAAATACGAGGCAACTTTAGCTGCCTAAGTCATGCAACTGGGGGTGTAGGGGGACGTTGTGAGCCCCCCTTCTGGGTCCTTCTGGAAGCTTTGCCTTTCTAGAGCATTTAAAGGTCGCAAACCACACCAAAATTCACTTAAAATGACAGTGAACGTCTCAAATTAAACTCCTCGAAAGTAGTTCCCAGGAGACTGGTAATAGTAAATTGCATAGATATTCCACATATATACTTAAGTTGTCCGGACATCGGCGGCATGTCATGATAAGATAATCACATTCATTTTCTTTAATAGATTCTGAGAGGAAAGAAGCCATCGTTCTCGGTAAAGCCACAGCGCCTGTCGTAGCTTTGACCTCCATTTTGAACAAAGCTCAAAAGTGATCTGATTGGCTTAATTTCTCAACGGCTGATTTCTCTGGCACTTTCCTCCACAAATAAGTCAGACGAAAACCAACATTCACGGAAATTCATTTTCGGCCAAATAGAGCAGAGTGCAGAGTGCAAATTTCATGCTTTTTCAACTACACTGCTGCTTAGAATGAAAACACCTGTGATAGTTGAAGTTAAAGGCACTCTATTTACGGACTCCAGATTATGCAAGAGATCGGTTGCATGAGGTGATTATCAATTGTTATTAGCGTACAACACGTATCGGACGAGAAATGCGATATCGACCACACTCTTGTTTCACATCTGCTAAGAATAGTAGTAGTGGTTGGCAGACTGAGGGGGCATCACAGCTCTTAGCACTGTAGCGCGTGCTACAGAGCCAAATGCTACCAAGAAGATTAATTACTTGAAGCCTCAACTCCGTGATCGCGGTTTTTATTTCAAGCTGGATTTTACGATCGCGATTTCAAATTATGGGATCGCGAATCGCAGTTCACGGTCGCTTAATTCGATCCCTGGCTTAGTTACTTATTAGAAGCTAATTGTTACGGTCACAGTAAAATTATGCTGACAATGATAGTGGAGACGTTATAGTGCGTTATTGAACCTTTTTATAAAATCTTTGCTATCAGATAGAATTGTTTAGTTGCTGAAATTGGATTCGCCCCACCTCAGTTGTTTATGAGTTGTTTAAATTTGAGCTTTTTTCAGAGGGTTGTTAATTTTCAGAGCTGTTTTTAAAAAAAGGTGTAATCTGTAATGTCGGGCTAAGGAGGATATAGATCACTTATGTCATGGTTGCTCTGTTGAAGGGGAACTAAGGTTAAAAATAAATTTTAATAGGGGCTAGATTATTGTAAATTGTGACATTTAGTTTTTCAATTCATGATTAAAGCTATGTAGTTTTTGAGATATCCTGGTATAAAGCCCATCAGCTACCATCTTGCTGTTTGATGATGTTATACGAGTACATTGCTAAGCATTGCCATTTCCTTAGGCCGCGGACGCACTGTTTTCTGACATAAACTTGACTTTCAAAGTCAGAAATCGCAAAGCTTATCTTTTGCGA